>JABUQX010087513.1:15000-25000 GCA_015478945.1 Trachelipus rathkii
TATATTTTGTTTGACCATGATATTTCGACATTGACCTTGCCGGATACCCTATACCCAGCCTCCTACACCTAGCTAAACCTGCACCTAACTGACCTTACTAACCTAACCTAACCTGAACTAACCTAACTACACCTACACCTACACCTAACCTAACCTAGCGTACACCACACCTAGCCTACACTATCCTTACCCTGCATCCTAGGCCTCCACCCGCCTTGAGCTCAATCCAGGTAACTGAATGCCTAGCCTTTGGCTAGGTATCTGTGCTAACATGAGAGTGCGAGAGGGAACCTGACCTGTGATGAGATCTGCACCCTATAGACTATTTCCAACCGAGTGCAGACACCCGCACACACCCGCCACGCCACCACACACAAGTGATCGTAGTGCACCACCAACACACACACACACACACACACACACACGCACACAACACACACACACACACAACACCACTTATACTTATACACATACACACTTATACTTATATACACACACACACCACACACACACACACGCACCACACACATTCACTATGGCACTTATACACACACATTCCTATGACACTTACACACATTCACTATGACACTGATACACACATAGACACTTACATTTACACTTATACACAAGCGGTCACAACACAACCAGAGAGCACATACACACAGTAGGGTATTACCCGCTACACTTATAACACAACATTCACTATGTACACTTACACTCAACCATAGCACTTTACACTTCTTAACATTTACACTTATAACATGTTATAACACACGACCAAATCCTTTGGTCTTCATGGGCAATTTTAGCCCATCCTAATTTTAGGCACTTAAAACATTTTTATTGAAAACATATACTTACAGACCTTAAACAGTAAATCAAGTTAAATCAATAGAGGGGTGTTAACTACACCTAGGGGGATAGTATGCTTTGTTTTACTGTTTTACTGCTTAACTCATGTTTTACTGTTTAATATTATTTACTGCTTTAAATCACATATTTATTAACATTACATCCTTAAAGCAGTAAATCAGTAAATCAATAGAGGTGTTACCTAAAACCTAAGGGATTAGTATGCTTTTGTTTTTATCTGTTTTATGCTGTTAGCTCATGTTTACTGCTTTACTCATGTTTTACTGCTTTCACTCATATGGTTTTACTGCTTTAACTCACATTCATTACAAAGTTACATACTTAACAGCAGTAAAATCAGTAACTTCAATAGAGGTGTGCACTAACACCAACGGGGGGGGATTAAGTAATGCTTTGTTTTTACTGCTTTACTGCTTTAAACTCCATGTTTTACTGCTTTAACTTTCTGCCTTACTGCTTTAACTTTCTGCTTTACTGCTTTAACTTTCCGCTTTACTGCTTTCTGCTTTACTGCTTTTACTGCTTTAACTCATATGGTTTTACTGCTTTAACTCACCTATTTATTAACATTAATACCTTAAAGCACGTAAATCAGTAAATCAATAGAGGTGTGACCTACACACAAGGGGGGGATTAGTAGCCTTTGTTTTAACTGCCTTACTGCCTTTACTCATGTTTTACTGCTTTAACTTCTACTTTTAACTGCTTTAACTTTCTGCTTTACTGCTTTAAACTTTCTGCTTACTGTTTTTTAACCTTTCTGCCTTTAAGCTGCTTTAACATCATATATTTTTTAACATTATGTTTTTTATTTTGTTTAATACTACCTTTTTATTTATTTTATTATATTTTAATTTCTGCAAAGTGTTAATTTTATATTTTTATATTTATTTTTATATATTTATTTAGTGTTAATTACTTCATGCCTATTGTTTTTATTATTTGAACACACCCACACACACACACACACACACACACACGACAAAGATAATCCGTTTTCTAAAGTTATACACACATTCACTTTGACACTTATACACACATTCACTATGACACTTCATTTTACCCATAGACACTTACATTTGACACTTATACACATGCGGTCACACACACACATTCACTATGATACTTATACACACATTCACTTATACACACATTCACTAGCCCACTTACATTTACAACTTACACTCACACCCAGATTTACTTACACTCACACAAAAATTTACTTTCAATACCACAAAAATTTAGTTACACTCACACACAGATTTACTATCCCACAGATTTTACTACAACTTGCAACACAGATTCACACACACCACACACATCAACACACACACACACATACACATACCACACCCACGCACACTCACTTACACATATAACGTATATATTTATTAAAACATTTTGTTTTAATTAAACACGTACATTTAAATTACTCATTCAAATATAACTAAAATTACTTTCAAAGTTTCTTAAACTGCTAATAATAAATCAATCATTACCTTTGAACAAAGAATTTATTATTAACTGTTAATACTTTTTTTTTATAAATTTTATAACTATCAAGTTTTAAAATAACTTTTACTAAAATTTTATGAAATATTATTACAAACATATATTTTACGTACCTTAAGCAATAAATCAGTAAATCAGTAAGGACAGCCCCTAGCACCCCTCTACATCAAAGCTATGCCACGTTTTGTTCTAATGACTTACTGCTTTACATCATCTTTAGCCATGTAAATAAGTAGTAAAAAGAACAAAATAATGTCTTCTCTGCTTAACATAACATGTAATTATTATTAAAATGATGCTAAGTTTTTATTTAAAAATAACATTTATTCATTACATTTATATTATTCACTCGATGTTAACATAAAAATATTTCAAAGTTTTTTTAAATAATTCGGGTTTTCTTTATTATTATTATTATTAATCTATGTACACGTTGACAATCATCAACGAAAAACACAACTACCTCACTCCTTACAGATAGAAACTGACCTGCTTCTCTGTAAATCGTGTTGAAAATAACACTTTAGGTCTAAATTTAGGATAATCCTTTTGTAACGCCGAGCGATTTAAGCCTAATTCCAGGTTAAAATATATTTCAAACTGACCTTTTCTGTAAAAGGTGGTGCAATAACTACGTTAGGGCCTAAATTTAGGACCTAAATTTCAGGCATACAGCCTTTTTGTAGAGGGCTATATTTAATCCTAATGACCAGACAAAAGTAATTCCCGTATAGACAAGAAATCATTGTTATTATTATTTGTTATAATAATATTTCCCAAACTGAAACATCTGATCGTAAGATTCATGAAGCAGGTAAATAAGGAAATGTTTCTTACTTGGATTGGTACGGGGTAATCCTTATCTCTATAGGACTTGTATGTGATTGGTCGAGAATTATTTTAACGTCTTTTGAAAATTAACTTTGTTCTTTCAACTTGTATTTGAGCAGGTGGGTGTTTTTTATTATCTTTTAGACCCAACGTCATTTAAATCATAGGCATTTTAGCTGTTAACGGTGGCACAAGTTATCTGATTTTGTATTAAAAGTGTTTATTTTACTAAGTGTATATTCATATTTTATAATAATACTTAACATTGGAGGAATAATTATTAATTTACTAGAATGAGGATAATAATTATTCACTAGTTCATGAAGTCTACGCACAGGCTTCGTAGAGCCCCACCCGCAAAGGCAGCCACCCCCGCACCCGCTGGTGCGTCCCGCCGCGTCCCGCCAGCCGCGGGTGCGCCCGGCGGCCGCAATATTTCCCGCGCGAATTATTATTTAGAACACACATCACACACACAGCCACATACACACACACACACACACACAACAACACACACACACACATCGTTTTATATATATATATATACGCACTTTACACAAATAACGATATAATTTATTAAAACATTTTATTTTTAATTTTATTATTAATACTTAGTGTTATTTACTTCAAGGCTATTGTTATTATTATTTAGAACACACATACAGAAACACACACACACACATAACACACACACACACATACACACCAACACACCACACACTCACACGCACACCCACTTACACATATAGCGTATAATTTATTAAAATTTTTTATTTTTTTTCATTATTATACTTAGTGTTATTTTACTTCATGCCTATTGTTATTATTCATTTAGCCACACATGCCACACACTCACAACACAACAAACTTCACACACAATCACACACACACACACACACACACCCTCACTCACACATATAGTATAATTTATTTAAAACATTTTATGTTTTTATTATTATACTTAGTGTTATTTACCTCATGCCTATTTTATTATAATTAGAACACATACTCACCGCAAACACACGACACACAACACACACACACATACACCTACACATACGATCCCACCCACTCGATATTTTGATGCCATCTTTGATGCCTCCGCTTTTGTTGCCTCAACTTTCACACTCGATATCTTGATGCCTCAACTTTGATGTTCAGCTTTTGAGCCTCATACTTTGATGCCGTCAGCTTTTTGATCGCCTCAGCTTGAGCCTCAACTTTAATAACTTAGCTTTGGTATCCTCAGCTTTGGTGGTTCATCTTTGAATGACTTCCTCTTTGATGGCGTCATGCTTTGTACCACCTATATTAATCGATTCATCTTATAAGCGTTACAACTACCTAGAAACTTACACGCTACACTTATACACACATACACTATATCTCCTTATCACACTAGAAACTTACACTCACAAACACACCCACACACAACAATATATATATATATAATATATATATATAATAATATATATATATATATATATATATATAATATATATATAGTATATATATATATATATATATATAGTATTATTATATCATATATATTATATATAATATAATATTATATATATATATATTATATAATATTATATATATTTCATTCGCGCGGGTATATTGCGCCTGCGGGCGCACGCGGCGGGCGGGAGCGCGGAAATATGCGCTGCGGGCGCACGCGGCGGGCGGGGACGCGGCGGACGGGGCTACGGGTGCGGGGTTGGCTGCCTTTGCGGGTGGGGCTCATGCTGAGCCTTGGTGGTTAGCTTATGAAATAGTGAATTAATTATTATCTATTCTAGTGAAATTAATAATTATTCCTCAATGTAAGTATTTATTATAAATACTGATATACACTTAGTAAAAATTAAAACACTTTTAAATAACAAATCAGATAACTGTGCAAGACCGCTTAACAGCTGAAATCATGCTGACTATGATTTTGCAAATGGAGTTTGGGGTTC
Organism: Trachelipus rathkii; assembly: GCA_015478945.1. Classification (NCBI taxonomy): domain Eukaryota; kingdom Metazoa; phylum Arthropoda; class Malacostraca; order Isopoda; family Trachelipodidae; genus Trachelipus; species Trachelipus rathkii. The sequence continues at coordinate 20,181 of JABUQX010087513.1, forward strand.
TAAAAGTAATAAAACACACACACTGCTCAAATACAAGTTGAAAGAACAAAGTTAATTTTCAAAAGACGATAAATAATTTCTCGACCAACTCACATACGAGGTATATGAGATAAGGATTACCCCGACCAAATTCACAAGTAAGGGAAAACATTGTCCTTTTTACCTGCTTAACGAGGATCTTACCTCGCCGCAATGGTTTCAGTTGGAATATATTTCTAAAATAATAATAACAATGATTATTGTCTATACTGGAATTACCTTTTGACCTAGTATTAGGCTTAAATTAGCCCGTCTACAAAAAGGCTTATCTTAAATTTAGGCCTAAATTTAGGCCTTAAACGTAGTTATTGCACCACATTTTACAGAAAAAAGGTCAGTTTGAAATATATTTTAACCCTGGAATTAGGCTTAATTCGCTCCGGGTTACAAAAAGGATACTCCTAAATTTGAGACTAAGTAGTATTTCACCACATTTTACAGGAGAGAGGTCAGTTTAGTATCTGTAGGAGTGAGGGTAGTTGTGTTTTTCTCGTGAGGCAATTGTCAAAATGTACAATAGACTTAATAATATATAATAATAAAGAAACCGAATTATTTAAAAACTTTGAAATTTTTTAGTTAACATCGGAGTGGAATAATATAAATGGAAGTGAATAATTGTTATTTTTAAAATAAAAACTTAGAATCATTTTAGTAAAATACATGTTATGTTAGCAGAGAAGACTTTTTTGTATCTTTTATACTTATTAATGGCTAAAGATGAGTAAAGCAGTAAGTCAATAGAACAAAACGTGGCATAGCTTGATGTAGAGGGATGCTATTAGAGGGGTGCTAGGGGCTGGCCCTACTGATTTACTGATTTTTGCTTTAAGGTACGTAAAACATATGTTTTTTATAAAATTTCAATATTAATTTAAGTAAAAGTTATTTTAAAACTTGATAGTTATAAAATTTATTTAAACAAAAAGTATTAAACAGTTAAAATAAATTTTTTGTTTTCAAAGGTAAATGATGATTAATTATATGAAGTTTTAAAGAAGACTTGAAATAATTTTAGTTATAATTTGAATCGAAGTAAATATAAATGTAGTGTTTAATTAAAACAAACTGGTTTTAATAAATTATACCGTTATATTGTAAGTGAGGGCCGTGGTGTTGGTATGTGTGTGTGTGTGTGTGTGTGTGTGTGTGTGTGTGTAAATCTGTGTGCAAGTGTAAGTAAATCTGTGTGTAAGTAAATCTGTGTGTGAGTGTAAGTAAATCTGTGTGTGAGTGTAGGAAATCTGTGTGAGTGAAGTAAATCTGTGTGTGGGAGTGTAAGTGTAAATGTAAGTGGTCTTATGGCCAAATGTAAGTGTCCCATAGTGAAATGTGTGTATAAAGTATCATAGTGAATTGGTGGTTGTGACCGCATGTGTATAAGTGTAAATGTAAGGTGTCTATGGGTAAAATGTAAGTGTGTCGTAGTGAATGTGTGTATAAGTGTCATAGTGAATGTGTGTATATGTGTAAGTGTATGTGTGTGTTTGTGTGTGTGTGTGTGTGTGTGTGTGTGTGTGTGTGTGTGTGTGTGTGTGTGTGGGGTTCTAAATAATAATAAAAATGGCATGAAGTAAATAACACTAAAGTATAATACAAAATAAAATAAAAAAAAAAATAAAAATAAAAATAAAAAAAAATAAAAATAATAATAAAAATAAATAAAAAGTATTAAAACAAAATAAAAAACATAATGTTAATAAAATATATGTTAAAGCAGTAAAGCAGAAAGTTAAAACAGTAAAGCAGAAAGTTAAGGCAGTAAAGAAAGTTAAAGCAATAAAGCAGAAAGTTAAAGCAGTAAAGACATGAGTTAAAGGCAGTAAAGCCAGTAAAAAACAAAGCATAACTAATCCCCCCCTGGTGTTTAGGTCACACCTTATTGATTTTACTGATTTACTGCTTTAATGTTATGTAATGTTAATGAATATGTGAGTTAAAGCAGTTAAAACATATGAGTTACAAGCAGTAAAGCAGAAACGTTTAAAACAGAAAGCAGAAAGTTAAACAGTAAAGCAGAAAGTTAAAGCAGGAAAGCAGAGAGTTAAAGCGAGTAAAGGCAGTAAAACAAAGCATACTAATCCCCCCCCTTTGGTGTTAGGTCACACCTTTATTGATTTACTGATTGATTTACTGCTTTAAGGTATGTAATGTTAATGAGCATGCGAGATAAAGCCGAAAAACATCCAAGTGAATGCCGCAAACCACGAGTTTGAAGCAGCAAAACATGAGTTAAAGCAGTAAAGCAGTAAAACAAAAGCAATACTAACTTCCCCCTACGCTAGGTGTTAGTAACACCTATTGATTATAACTAGATTTACTGCTTTAAGGTATGTAATGATAATAAATATGTGAATTAAAGCAGTAAAACATATAAGTTAAAACAGTAAAACATGATTTAAATGCAGTAAAACAGTAAAACAAAAAGCATACTTAATCCCCTAGGTGTTAGTTAACACCTCTATTGAATTTCCTGATTTACTGCTTTAAGGTCTGTAAAATATGTTTTCAATAAAAATGTTTAAGTGCCTAAAATTAGGATGGGCTAAAAATTGACCCAAGGAAGACCAAAGGGTTGGTCGTGTGTTTATACATGTGTGAATAAGTGTAAATGTAAGTGTAAGTGTCTATGGTGAGTGTAAGCTGAATAGTGGAATGTGTGTTCATATAGTGAAAGCCGGGTGTGTGTTATTTGTCTGTGTTGTTGTGACCGTTGTGTATATAGTGTAAACTGTAAGGTGTCTATGGTAAATGGTAAGTGTCAATAGTGAATGTGTGTATAAGTGTCATAGTGAATGTGTGTATAAGTGGTCATCGTGATATGTGTGTGTGGCGTAGTGTGTGTGTGTGGTGTGGTGTGTATATAAGTAAATAAGTAGTGTATGTGTATATAGTATAAGTGTGTGTGTGTGTGTGTGTGTGCGTGTGTGTGTGTGTGTGTGTGTGTGTGTGGTGTGTGGTGTGTGTGTGTGGGTGTGTGTGTGTGGTGTGTTGCACGGTTGGAAATAAGTTAGGATAGATCCAATACAGGTCAGGTTCCTACATGACCTGCATGTTAGCACAAGATCACTAACAAAGGCCTGGATCAGTTTACCTTGGATGAGCTCACAGCGGGTGGAGGCTAGCTGCAGAGTAGGTAGGTGTGGCTAGTGTAGGTGTACGCTCAGGTTAGTTAAGCGTTATTTTCCGGTCAGTGTTATAGGTTAGGTTAAGGTTAAGGTAGGTTAGAGTATTCAGGTTGCAGAGGGTTGTTAGGGTTGTTAGGTTAAGGGTCAGGTTAGGTGCAGGTTTAGGCTAGGTGTAGGCTGGGTATAGGGTATCCGGCAAGGTCAATGTCGAAATATCATGGTCAAAATATATATAATATATATATACTATATATATGTAGTATATATATATTTATAATATATACTATTATATATATATATATATATATATATATATTATTATATATATATATAATATTATTATACTTATATATATATAATATAGTATATATATATATATATATATATATACTACCTCTCTCTCTCTCTCTCTCTCTATATATAGTTATAATATATATATATATATATATATATTATATATATATAATATATATATATATATATAAATATAATGATATATATATATATATATATTAGTTATATAATTATAATATATATATAATTTATATATATATATATATAGACTTATTTTTATCTATTAATTATTATTACTTATTATTATTTATTAGTATTATATTATTTATTATATATTAGTATTATTATTATTCTTATTATATATTATTATTATCTATTATTAGCGGATGCGCTATTACGCAGCAAACTGGCACGGTTAGAGTAGTGACCTCTTGATTTCAAAATAAATCTCATTACCGACCTAACGAGAGATCTTCACCCGTTGTGTGGATGTGCGCTGGACCGTAAAGGGTCATTAAATTCTGCACGAGGTCGGTGGGTATTCGTATCCTTTCGGTGGCTATATATTTTGATTTATGAACGGAAAGAACTCGAATCGGTGAAGACGATAAGGTTTGAGGTTGGTAATGGAAGTTTAAAGGACAGATTAACAAAGGCGCGGAGCGGGTGGAAAATCGTGGGGCAGAGTATGTGGACCGGACGGTGGTCGACACGAGTGTGTGGTGTGAGTGTTAACTGAGCTCGTTGTGGTGCTTGGCTGTCGTCGTGTTGAGTAGCTAGGTGGTAGAACTTTGAACAATATAGTGCGGATTCTCGGACGACTCAATAAAATCAGTTTGGTATATCAGTTTTAAATCAAAAAAAAACGAAAGCTGTTTTCGTAAAATATAATAGAGTGGCCAGGGGTCGAGATCCGAAAGATCATGCGTGCTTATGTTCCAGGATCAAGAGGTATGCACCAGCATATCTGACACACCGTGGGGACGACAAGATGACATATTTACACCGAATATCCGCTGGCAAAGAAAACGCGGCCCGTCGGATTCTAGTGTATAACCACATGCACTCTCTTGCATAGACGCGCCTGGCGTCCATTATTGCGGATTGCCTTCTGCCTTAGCGGGTTCTTTGCGCGTGGTTCCTTTGCTCCGAAATGCGACGGACTCCCGGAATTTGGTTAAAACGTTTGACGCGACTCTTCCATTGACGATGGCGTGGACGATGAATTTGCGATTCATCCCGACGAAGGCGACGATTGAAAATTATGACGAAGATTAACAAAACGCAATATAAAACAAAATGGTGGAAACGCAAGCCAACAAGGATGTTGCCTTTTAAAAAAAAAAAAAAAAAAAAAAA
>JABUQX010087514.1:5000-27500 GCA_015478945.1 Trachelipus rathkii
TTATTGTCTCTTTGATTTATTGAGTTTTGATTTGAGCTTTCCATCTGGTTATCATTATGTCTTAGATTATTATTAAGTTTACTAGTAATAGTAAATCATTTTTATTATTATATAGTAAAATGTTAACCTAGAAAATATCCATGTAAATTGCTGAATCATTAGATTTTATAAATAATAAAACAGTAATTAATGCTGGATAAGATAAATATATATATCTAAAATTGATGGGATGATTTGAATATTTATAAATACTAAAATTCTTTTTTAATTATTAATAAATGAGTTATAATATTAATATAATTACTTATGAGCATGGAGGTAATTTTATTTTATATAATATATATGATAATATTTATTTCATTATATATTTTATTGATTATTATTATTAAAATAAATTTTGGATCATTTATTATATCAATACAATATTCTTAAGTTATTCCCATCAAAATCATAAAGTTAAAGTCCTTCCAGTTCCAGGCTTTGATTAAATTTGTGAAGGTCTTAAATAAACATAAAACCTAAAATGAAATAAAGAGTAATAGGATAGTAACAATCATGGGTTATTTACTCAATAATAATATATAACCCCAAATTTGATGGTCGGCTGTAAAATGTAAAGTGGTGCTTCTTAGAGCAAGCACCTAATAATAAAGGTTGTAAATTTAAAGATCAATAAATTTTGAATTTAGTGCCAAAAAAGGGATAACTCGCTTAATCATAACACTCAGTAAATCTGAAAGTCAATGACTATTGGAACCGGAGTATGAAATATAATACGCTGGCCCAAGTATGGTTTCCTGTGGGCGAGTGGAACTACTCAAAACAGCCTCACTGTCGTGATATAATGCATTGGCAGTTGTCGCTTCAAGCGTTCATTCTCTTGTAAAACATAATTGGTTTATTAGGCTCACGTCATAATTAATATCGCAGATAATTAGTTCAGGTCGCAGAAAATCTATTACTCCTTTACAATGCCATCTGGAAAACCTAATTTACATCTGGCCAGGAGAAGGCCAGGAGGAGCTAAGCAAGTAAGTATACCATATTGTAATGTAAAGAAAGAACATTAGTTTCTTGAATTTTAAATTCTACGGGTGTTATATTGAAGAATTTTCCTACCCAGCCACGTAAATAGCTAGCCAGCGAGGATTATGTAGTAGAAAAGGCGAGCCTCGCATCTCTACGAGTCAGGCCAAGCAATAATAGAACTTTGACTTAATTGTTAGGCTGGAATCTGAAGACATAATAATGACGAAGAAAGACGGAGACTGCCTCTCACCACGCAAGTCGAGTCAGCAATGAAGTAAGTGAACGAAGGAAAAAGCAGCCTCTCTCACGACTCAACAGCTTCACAAAGGAAGCTTAAACACACATACACAACATATATAAAAACATAAAAAAGTCACAGTACAAAATATAATCAAAGAAAAATTCTTACCCTTTTTCCCCCTTCACCTATCAAAATCTGCCCAAAAATTAAAAAATAGAAAATACATTTTTTTTAAATAAGAAACCCTAAAAGAAAATCATAATGCTACACTGTAATAGTGACTAATTAATTATTTAATAATTATTTAATTTTACGTAAATCTAATATATATTAATTTGGAACTTTTACATAATTAAATATATAAATGAAGTTTAATTTTTGTTAAACTATAGTATAATTAATGTTGAAGTTCTTATTTATGTACAGGTGGAAGAAATATTTTTATATGTAATTTAAGTATAATATATTAAGAGAAATAATCTTCCATCTATTTGATGAATTATTTTTAAAGAGTTTAATTCAAAAATTGTAATAAATAGTAAAAATAAGCATGTTCTATTTTCGGAGATTAATTTGTTTACTCTATCTTACGAAATGATAAATAATATAATGTTAATAATTATTTACTAAGAAATAATATATAGTAACACTTAAAGCTAAAAATTTCAATTTTTACTTACAGACAAGGTCTAGGTAATAATTGAAAGAAGTAATTAAATGAATAGGCATTAATATAATCATATAGTAGGTTAATACTCATTTTTTCAAATTAACTTATTTTTGCCTATTTTTTTATGCTTCAATTTCACTTTCCTTTGGTAACATTACAAGGACACATGTGCGTTTCTGACTTTTACCAAACATTAATTAATATTTGTTTTTATATTTTTGTAACTAATATATTTGAGCAAAATAATATAAATGATTTTGTATTAATATATACGATTACAACGTTTTATATTATATAATTATAATATTATATATATATTATTTTTATATAATATATATATATTATAATATACTATATATATATATATTATAATATATAAATAATAATTAATTAATATATTAAAATTTAGTAAAGGTTATAGTTTTTGTTGAATATATATAAATATAATATTAAGTAAATAGGAAAAGAGAAAGAAGAGGAAAAGAGAGATTAATCGTGCACATGCAAACAGTTAACAGCGATTAAAGATAACTACTGTGTAGGTAATGACGAATCCACAGAAATTGTTCTGAAGATTCAAACGCATGGATAACTAAACACACCACACAGCACCCAGTATGGCACATTAGCAAGAGATAGTAGGACAATATTTCGATGTTTTATGTGAATCTACACACCTCATAAGTCCGTTGAAGAAGTACACACAACCGACTCTAGAACTGTATAGAGCAAGGTGAAAGCACAAGAGAGGTGCGTTATGTAGAAATATAGGCATCTCAGTGAATACCGCTAGTTATGAGGTCATATGAGTGAGTGAACGATTGCACTCTCGCATTTTACTTTATTTGATGTGTGTCTCTGACACGCGGTTTTCGAGAATTAATGTGGCTCTGATTCACCGCAGCATATTAGTAGTAGCGGTTTATCAAGCGCACACACTCACGAGAATTATATATGCAATATTAGTACACGCGGTGCGGGTTGCGTCACAGTATATCTCCTCAAATATTAAGTCTCGGTGAAGCAGGTTGCGTTGATGCTTGAGTAGTTAAGAGCTGGTGCGGGTTGCACACCGCACACCGCTTTATTTAAGCGTGTTTGCCTTTGGGGGAACTGAAGACAAAGTAATTTAAATAATTGTGATGTGGGTAAGCACACTCTCACTAATAATGAAAAGTTTTTTAAGAGATTCACAAACTCTGTCTCTTCGTTGTACTCTAGCAGCAGAAAGAAAATTTTACACACACAACGGTACAGAACTTATCTAGGAATTCGGATAATCTCGAGTACATTACGGATGATGCAAAATCTGGAAAGGTGCCTGGTTTCGGATCGACAATTTCCAACAAACAACGGAAGTCGGACTTCGGTGGAGACTACTGAATCATAGTGGACCTCACGCATTTTACAAGTAATCACTAAATCACTTATTTATATTTAAGTAGTGACAATATTACAATATAGTTATAAATTTAAAGCAATAGTAATATATATATATATAGATATAATTATAGAATTAATATATAATATTACTATTATTATATACTATTTTAATTTATATATATATATAATATATTATATATTATATATATAGAATTAATATGATATATATATATATATATTATATACAGACAATAGATATTAATTAATATTAATTAATATATAATATATATTATAATATATATATAAATAATATAATTATTATTAATATATATATTATATAAACATAAAATATAATATATAATCGTTTTTTTTTAAATTTCGGCACACAAATATCGATAAATGAACTTTAGGTGAATGTTGAATTATAATCCAACATGGCTATGACATGGATTATTTCCTAATTTGTTAAATATTTAAAAATCTGATATTGAAATGTGGTTAAATATACGATTTATTTATATGTAAAAATAAGATATTGATAACAGTAAGTTATAATAGTATATATATATGTGTGTAATATAATTATCGGAGTCACAGTCTGAGATGCAATAGATCTTAGTGCGTTTATGCTACCCTTAGTGCAAATGCTCTATAGTCATACTATATATCTCTCGTCTAGAATATCCAAAGCAATTTTACTGATTATTGTTTGAAAAACGTATTCACTCTAATATGCTTTTTATTCTAAATTACAATAATTAACTTGGTGTCATTTGGTAAGAACTTTATTTTTATTTAATAAATAAATTATCTAGCTTTTAGCATTCAATATTTTGAGATAGTTTAGGCAAAACTGTAAAACAAAAATACAAATACGGTATAATCTAGAGGAAAATTGTGATTTCATAACCAAAGGCTGTACTCACGGAATGCCGTTCGCAAAAATTTTTTTTTAGTTAAAACGCTTTACCGATACTCCCTCATAGGGTACAGTGACCAGAATATAGCCATTCAATTATTTAAAATATTACTCTACACGCTCGAGATACTCGACTGCACCTGCTGCCAGCAATTGTTATTCTTCTAAATTAATACCTACGGGGTTTGGGAATGTCGCACTACGTGTATCACTATATATATGAGTATATATTATATATATTATATCACTACTGGCTCTCACTCAGTATTATAATCATCTTAGTCTTAATAAATTCCTATTTTACCATTTACTAATTACATGAAAATCATAATTTCACCCTTAGTTTACAAAACTTTTTTTATTAATATTGGTTTTTTGTTGAAATATTGATAATACATATGTTATGTATAATGATCAATTATCACTATTTAATTCACTAACGAATATATAAAAATACAAGTAATAAATTTTATAGTAAATAATTAAATGATTTTGTCAATGGATTTCTAAGAAATAAACATAAATTAATCACTTTAATATATCAATTCCAAATTTAAATACAAAATTCCTTTTATACGATACGATGATACATGCTATTGACTATATTACGTTATTAAATAAATTTTACTAAAAAAGTGATTTTTGATTATATATAAATAAAACAATAGTATATAAAATTATTAAATTTCCACTCAAGTATATACTCTTTAAACAGGTCTAAATACGAGATATTTACCACTCTGTGTAGTCTTATATGAAGAGTCGTAAGCCACGTGAACGTATTAGTAAGTATAATATATATTTTATTAAAAAAATATATTTTAGTAAATAAAAATAATTATTAATTATAAATTTATATTATTCTTTACTAATAATTATTTTTAATTAAATTTACTCATTATTGAATACATGCCGCCTAAATACTAGCTAATTATATAGTATTGACCATATAAATTATTATCACTCATACCAAGAAACATAATTTTCTTATTAAAAATAAACTTTGCCTCACCAAATAAATCTCCTCTTTAGTCGAATCTCTAAGAATCCATATAGTTAATATAAACTTATTATATAAAAGCATAAAAAAAACTTAAAGCTATCTCAAATTACTCACAAACTTTAGACTAGGAATGGAAAAGCTTATATGTACATATTAGTAAAACCGCAGTACTGTAAATAAATTTTTATATAGTATAATAGATTAAGATGAGATTAATCCTCTTTAATTAAATGTAATAATTTATTGATTTTCGGTATAGAAATTGTTGTTATTTCAGTCTAAATGCTTGTGGAATTCCTAATATGTTTATAATTCAGTAATATAATTTTAAGAGTAAAAAAGGGTTACTTTTCATAATTTTATATTCTTATTTTATCATAGTGAGTTCACGTCATTTTATGTGACATTATTGTTCCAAAATCGTATGGGCGAAGACAAATGTATCTTAACAGTTTATCTATTGATAATCATATAAAAACAAGCAAAGAGAGGAGATGATCTCCACTTAGAAACGTTGAAAATAGGTATGAACTCCGAACTCACAGTAATTTCTCTATATATATATATAGTATTAGTATATTTATTACATCTTTATATAGCCTAGTTCACCATAAAAGAGCTAATGTTACCTTAAGTTTTTAATTAATTCATATCTTACAGTTCTGAGGAAGATCATATATATTCTCAAAAATTATAGAATCTACCAACTAAGATAAACACTGGAGATAAGTTTATTTGTTGTCTCTCAATAGTGAGTATTAGCAAATTATAATATTTATAGTTATATTGGTAGTTGGTATATCGTTTGATAAATCCGTCTTTATAAAAAAGATAAAATAATATTTTTACTTTTATATGATATAAAATATTTACTTAATATTATATATGAGTAAAAATTTTTTACATCATCATAATCCAACGGACATTTATTTAATATTTACTTTATAAAAACTAACTATCGGAAAGTAAGTGAAATAAAGAGTCAGGTGATAGTGCCGGCCAGCTATATTATAATACTAAAATATTTGAGTTCTTATTTTAAAGATTTGACTCAATAAATATAATACCGTTCGAGGCAATAATAAAACATGTTACTTATCTTCCATCTTCATGGTTACATCTTGATATAAAGAATATGAAAACTTTTCCAGCTCATGACTGCATTCTATTAAGAAAATTCATATTTAATAATTGGAGGGTTTCTGCCAGATCTGTACTCATTTTACCTGTTGATTTTCGTACCTTGGTATCATTAAAGATTTACTTGCCTATGGAGTATTTGCTCCGGAGTAACTAATTCACCCGCCTCGCTCTAAACATAAAAAGTAATTGAAACTACCTCACACACTGATTGTGGGTCGAAATCTATAGACTGTAAAAAGTGTTCTCGCGTCTATCTCCGTAATGTATGTTCATTTATCAATAGATTTATATCCGCGAAAATGTCCTTGTATATATTTATATCCCAAACATTTTTAAACCATTATACTTCCGTTTTGAAATATAATAAATCTGAAATAGATCCAGCCAATACACCCCAGCCGTCTCTACCTGTTTCTCCTATTCCGTTATTTTTTGCCGTATGTTTACATTTTTCAATCCATAAACTGACCATATGCCTATGATTGCTCCTCTTCTATTGATTATCCTAAGATTTACTTTGTCTTATTATTTGAATTCCTTTTTAAAAACGGTGGTAGATACAATGTATCTACGATTTTATTAAGAAGTTCTGAGGAAATGGATGGATGTAGGAATTATTCCTCCTTACATTGAAACGTTATTATTAAAAGTTAGTTAATCCTTACTGAACCAGTATAAAATCGATAATAAATTAACTAAGCACATACAAAGTAGTCCTATACATGATTTGCCTTGTTTTAATTATTCTAAATGTTATTAATATGCAAATAGTGATGCTTACCTTAATAAACTATTTTTAGAGGCTAATTCAAGGAATAAAGAAAACTAGTTCCTTCTGAATAAATTGTTGCAGGCCTAATTTGTTGTTCGTACGTGAGCCACGTCGGAGAAGTCAGAAGAACAACTGCCATATATCGAAAGAGGCAATACAGACTTGTAAAGAGCTCAATGTGTAATAAGGCTGCTGTTAACTTTGGCATCCACACAAAGAATCATCTAAAGGACATAAGTCTTTAGAAAGAACTGGAGCTTCAGGAGTAAATGAGGTTTTACTCAAGGTATATTATGATATCTTTTCAAGTTTATGAATATGACGTGACCACCGAAAATATTTACGAATCTCTGGTATATAAAAGGAAAATTAATAAACGCGCAAAGATCTGTTGAGTATAGGGGCAGAATTCTTCTTTAAAAAAATATAAATTAAAGTGTTTTATAATGAATGGTGATTAAAATTCTTTTTATATTAAATTTATCTTTTTAATGAGAAGTGCAGGCAAGAGACGTGGGTTATTATGTACTTAATTTTTTAACTCAACATTGGAAAGAGATTCGTTTAAACTGTGGGGAATGTTGAATCACAAGAGTTCTCATCAGGGAAAGAAATATAGTTATAAATGCATGGTTCTCATTCTCAAACTCGCTACCATAGGGTATATGGATACGCGCGACCATGATCCGTTTGTAATTATATTACACTTGAGTCACCATGAATATACGGAGTTGAACGCAAACCCAATCGCTAGCTAACCTCAACCTCAAATAAGATAATATATTATCGGCACCACTAAAGCGTATATAGATTATGGTCTTTGAAGGGCAGAGTATAAGAAGTAGAAGAATAGTGCGGTCATCATGTATGTGTGATATCAAGACCCAATTAATAGAGGCAAAAGGTAGTTCAAATGCGTACTTGGATAAGTGCATTCTCCACGTCATAAGGGCTAGAAATGAATGATAAAACTGCACATAAAGTAAAGAATAAAAGACTAACCTAAATAGTGGACAAGGTATAGTATAATTCAAAAGCAGTTTTGTAAAATGCTTCTCCCGCACTGGGCGGAAAGAAGATAACTTAAAGCATGACAGGTAAAAGTACCCAATAGCAGGCAACAGGCAGTTTTAAATAAATGTGAAAAATATGTTCCACGGGGAAACGTTTATAATACTAAGCTGAATATCATTTTCCATAAAGTTAATTTTAGTATTATAGAGGTAGATCCACGTGTGAAGCGAGTCACTTCCTCAGTATTACAGTTATAAATACGAGTTAGTTATAACAGTAAGCCATAATAGGCCAGAGAATAAAGTACTTGAAACATTCGATATAACGTGAATTAAAGTCTGGTCTCAAAGCCATATAGATGAATCTCAGATTTTAATTAGAAAATAAATCGAAGGAGGCTCCCCGCAGTGCGTCCGGAACCTTGTTATATATAGCGACAGTGAACCTTAGATGGAATAAAATAAGCTAAACAGGTGCTTAAGTTTAAGAGTATATAGGCTAAGACTAATAGTGACCTAGAAGATATATTAAGCTAACAAGGTCAATTAAGTTTAAAGATGAATATTATAGGCGACAGTGATTCCTAGTATTTAGATTACTAATAATAAGACAAAACAGCTGCTTTAAGTTTAAGGGTTATTAATAGGCGACAATTGAAGAATGCCTTTAAGAGTTAATATAATATATTATAAAAGCAAAAATAACAAAGTTTAAGTAAATATAATAACATAGGCGACAGAATATAAAATAAAAGCCTCCCTCACAGCTTCTAGAGTGGAATAAAGCACACAATGTAATTCTTGGTTGAATAAAGCTTTAACAAACAGGACCGCCTCTAATTTATAAGCTACCTATTTAACAAACTTGATTAAATATTTATAGAAAGAAATAAGAATAACCATAATAATTTAAATTTATAATTATTATCTATTAAAAAACATCTAATCTGAACTCTAAGATATATATTCTAAATTATAAAAGCGTCAGTAAAATAGTTATTAACGTCTTAATTTTATTAGTATAAAAATAAGGTAAATGTTAGATTATGTCTAAATTATCTAGAATTATTAAACAATAGCTATGAAAGCGTAAACATTTTTAAGGTAAATGCTAGATTCTGTCTAAATTATTCATTATTATCATAGCTGTGAAATAATGAACATTAAAAAGGTTAGAATTTATATCAAGGTAGCCTAGTTAATTACTACTAGGACTATTGGGACAGTTTTATTAGTATTAAGTGTAAGAAATATAATATTGTATTGCTGTTTGTGTTTAACTGATATACCAACTATTAATTAATTAATGCATACATGATTGTTGTGAAATCCTGTTTTAATGAAAAAATAACTCTTAAATGACGCTAATTACACGCTTTTTCTTAAGTTCTCACATTACAAATTTAGAACTCTTAACAGTACTGAAATTTTTCATAGGTTTTTTCTCTTGAATCTCTTATATATATAAGTCTCAGATAGAGTTTTTAACGTTATTTCTCAATTTGAAAATAAAATAGACTCAGCCATTTCGTTGCTTAAGCTTTTGCAATCTCTAATATGTAGATAAAAGAGATTTCTATTAATTGATTATTTAGGTGTGAAACTTTGATTTGAGAATGTTATGCTCCAAATGAAATTATTCAATAAATTAGAGTTTTCTTACTACCAATATCTGTATTTCAATTAAAATGTTTGCATGAAATACTATTGTTTTAATGAAAAAACATTTAACTTCTTAAAATACGCTTTTTCTTTAATAACTTTTCATGAATGACCATGTGCTATCGTATAACTCCTTCAAATAAAGTTAACATTATGTACGTTTGTCTTATACTCAAAAACATCTGATAGATAACTAGTGATTTCATGCACTCTTGAAAAGATCATGAGTTTGACAAAATTTTACATATTAACTGGTATGATGTTTTAATGCTCTATGTTGGTAACGCTTTCATTAGTTTGCGAGATTTCTGAATATTAATCTATATACGTTGTTTTTCAATTTGAATTAGTTCTCTTTCTAAACAAGCTAAGTATGTAACTATATTTTTTTATTAACATATATTTTCGTTAGGTAAGTCATATTTATATGACGTTTTTAATTGATATATTGCCATACGCATTTATCGTTTTGATTTACAAAAATTTATTCACAAACCTTCTTTTTTATGACAGCATGATACACTAGATTTTAAAGAATAAAAAAAAGAATTTTATTTAACTTAGTTTAAAAGAATTATTTATAACAGGTAAAACTTCCAAATGATTCTTCACTATTAATATAATATCTTAAGAAACATCTTAATAAAGTACGTTATCTTTTTCCTAAATCTATTTCATCACATTCTTGAAATTATTGGTAATCTAATACATAATGTAAGATTTTAATTAACGGTATTTTCAGCATTACTTCTCTGACAAAAAATAATTGCATTTAATATATAGAAATGTCTAAATTTATCCAAACAGCAGAAAGTGAATTTTATTAATACAGGTTTATTTAGGTGTTAAATTAAATGTTTGAACTGTTTTTAATTGATACATTTCAACGTTTTGTTTTCTATCTATTCTACCAAATATATTTCATTAAGTCATGTGAAAAAACTGTTTTTATGTAAAAAAAATTTTAAACTCTTCTCTTAAAATTAAGCTTTACTTTCTAAATTTTTCACATACAATATTTAGTAACTCCTTTATAAACCAAGTACTGACGATTGTCTTTCCTAATAATTTTCAACATAATTCTGTAAAATAATGTGTTAAAATGATTAAAATTGATGCTTCGGTTTTATCGGTATCTTATTCAGTCCATATTGATAAAAATAATGTAATTATCTCTCGATCATTGAAATGCTATCTCAAAAAGCAGAGAAGTGTTACTCTTAGATTAAAACATTATTGGTGATCATTATTATAGATGAAGCGGAACTGTTTTTAAATGAAATTAATTCAAATATTTGTTTTTATATACCTCATATAATATGTACAAATTTCCATTAATGTTGTGAAACCTATCGTTTTAATAAAAAAACATCTTTTACCTTTATCTTTTATAGACTCATTAAAGTACCGTTTCTCTCTTTTACTAAATACTTTTCCACTCCCACTACAACTTTTTAATTTTAAGAGAGCTCTTAATACTCGTACACTGTATTTTTCCATTAAGTTCCGTCCAAAACTCACATATAAACATCAAAGATGGAGAATGTTAATTAATTGTTAGAATATCTCTTTAAATACTTTGAGTGTTACTTATACTCGGAGTCATTATTCAGCATTGAACAAAATATAATGTTGTTTCATTGAAATTACAATTATATCAAAAAGCAGAAAACGAGAATTTTATCTAATTGGTTTTAAGGATGTTCTATTAAATTTGACGTTTTTTACATTGAAGATTACTCTTAACATAAATATAACTGTAGTTTTTATTAATATACCTAAAATATTTAATTTAGTTGTGAAAATACACTGGTTTTTAATAAAACATTATGAACTTTCTAACATATAATTCAAACGCTTTTTTCTCTTAAGTTATTTTTCATTCACATATATCTTAAATTACCAACTTGAAAGAAGTGGTCTCTGATCGTTCGCAGATATTTTAATTCAAACATTTATGAAATTATTAGGGATAACTAGCTTAAAGACCTGTGAGTTTCATTTAATTCGGTCTTAACCCTTTATACAGGCTATTGTTGAGCTTTAAATAGCACTCCAATCCCCTGTCTTGATACATTGAAATATTGCCCCATGTCTCATATGAAAGCTCGACAGAAATGACCGCATATCTCTATTAATGCGTCTTGAGGTGTGTCGTAGATACACGTCTGGAAACTTTGGTGTCTTATATGTAATTATTTCATATTAACATTTTTGTTACTTCTTTAATACCAAATATTTCTTCTTAATATGTCTCTGGAATACACTGTATATTTAAAATATGAAAAACTAGACGTAGAATCCTTACTGAGTCTGATGATACTCGGAAAAAATAAAATTCTCTCAAGCAGTTTTAAGTACGTTAAATTTTAAAAGTAACTCTTAAAAGTATACTGAATTTTTTCTACATAATAATTTTATCAACATTTTGAAAATTATTGGTAAAGTACTAAGAATTCTGATATATACTTTTTTTATATCGGTGAACAAACCTGTGTAAAATAGTTATTGTTCAATCAATAATGTATTTCATAACTAACAAATAAAAAAAGAAGTTAACCAATACTATGATAGCTATGAAAGTATTGAATTTACTTATGAAGTATTAACTTTTATTTATATTAATACAGTATGAGTTTTTATTGAAATTTATCTTCAATATATTTTGTTTTTTATTTACCAAATATCTTCATTCATTTACCAAAAAACCTGTTTAATATTATTAAAGAAAATATTTTAAACCTCTTATTTTTTTTTTCATAATAGTCATTTTCTTTAAATTTTCATAAGAAAACTTAGAACGGACAAGATAAACCAATACTGTTGTGTACAAAAATGACGAGTATATGGTTCATATATAGACACTCCATTTGCAAATATCTTTATTTAGTAAGATCTTCAAGAGAGTTTAAGTTTGAATTGTTTTTATATTCGGTAATTTCAACATTTTAATACCTAATCGGAAAAATTAAAATACAAGTGTGTATTTCAAGACTGAAAAATTAGACTAAGATTTTGCAATATTAGAAAGATGATATAAATATTAAATATTATAATTTATGTTGATTTATAAGTTGTTGTTCCTCTCAATAAGTGAAATCAGTTTTTCGTAAATAAAAGACAATTGTAAAAAAAAGCTTTATTTATATCCATAAATTTTTTCATTAATCTATAACCCTGTCTAAAATGTTCAAATATAAATTTAATTTTATAAATGTTTTCAGGTACGTCAGAAACCTGTTAATGATACGTTTACATTTGCAATTTCTTAAATTTTCAAATTACATTAATAGAACTCTTAAAAGTAGGATTTTTCTTAAATTTCGAACAATTTGATATAATTATTGTTAAGATCTTAAAACAATTAATGAGATATTTGGTGTTAATAAAGCGTATAACAGCTTGTGACTATAAAAATGTTAAGTATAATTATGAAAAAAAAAATTAGAGGTGGCCTCTCATTCTGTATGGGGCGGAAACAAGGAGTATGACGTTTCCATCCCGTCCAAAGGAGGGCAGAGAGTGGTTATACACCTATAACAAATCTTGCAGTTTACTATGGTATTGATTATAATGTCGACGCAGATGTTCTTGAGTTGGTGAGTTAAATCGACTGTCTATCTTCTCTATATGAAACCTAATTTTTCTATTACTCTCTGAATAACCTGCTTTCAATCTTAGGAGTAAATTCTACTCACTTTAGTTTAAAAAAAAAATTGTAAACTAAATTATCATAGTTCAAACTCTTTAACATGTTCATAAAATTTTCAATATTTAAAAAATCCCGTTCCAAATAAAACACGTAATTACCAGAGATGAAGTTAGACAAACACAATTTGGTCTGTTAATGATATTTATTAAAATAAATAGAAAAATTAAATATTATAGAGAAGAGTCTCTTATGAGTGAGTCGAGAAAAGAGAAAAGTTTTATTATATAAAGCGTGTATAATTATTCAGACACTTGATAAAATAATGTTGTTTCATTATGAAAATGAGTAACTTCCAAACCAGTGAATCATATCGTAAACATAAGTGAGAAATTTATTAATAGTATAAATATTATTATTTTTTTTATTTGGAAATGAATATATTGAATATTTGAGTTGCAATTTTATGGTATGATTTTTTTATTTATACAACTATATATATTTCATTAGTTGTGAAAACCTATGTTTAATCAATACAAAATTTATAAAACTTTATACATTGTATATTTTTTATCTTAAATTTGTCTATTATAACATATAATTAAATTTTAAGTATATACATAACTATTACTTTAAGATAATAAAGTATGGATTTTTGGCGCGTCATACTTTTCCTTCAACAATTCTGCAGAAGTCTTCATACTTGGAATTATAAACTGTCTCTCATAGATGTGAGGAATTCTGTTTTTTATTTACGCGAAAATTCTCTTCTCGTTATTATGGATGATAAAGAGTCATGTGTGTGCTACATACTCCGTACCAAATGCGAGTCTGCAAAAGCTGTTACAAAAATTCGCATTAAGAGGTTGCAACTTTTATAGGTCTCCTTATATCACTTCGTGAAGCGG
This sequence comes from Trachelipus rathkii, assembly GCA_015478945.1. Taxonomy (NCBI): domain Eukaryota; kingdom Metazoa; phylum Arthropoda; class Malacostraca; order Isopoda; family Trachelipodidae; genus Trachelipus; species Trachelipus rathkii. Next base: position 19,393 of record JABUQX010087514.1, read on the forward strand.
AGTTTTTTAATATTGTGACATATTTCAAGCATTTTTTTTTATATACCTAGAACATCACTTTTCTATTGAGTGTGTGTAAGAGACCTTTGTCTCTTAAAATCAGAATAACAGTAATATAAGTTTAGTGCTATAAACAAGAGATTTCGCATCATATTTTTCTGATAGTGTATTCTCAATCGAACTCATGTACACTGTCTGCATTATTATTATTATATATTATTAATGATGATTTAATCAATTTACTAATTAGTGTGGAAATATTTTTCCAACTAATATTTTTTCAACATTTGAAAAAATTATTATTGTAATTACATTATGATTATTTAACTTAGCGTTTTACTTTATAAAATAAATTCGATATATTTTTATTCTAAATGTTGACAAATATTGTTGATAAATATAAATATATATGTGTTTCTCTCTTTTTTTTATCTAATAATAATAATAGCAGTAAATAATATAATAATTGTCTTTAGTGGTTGTCTGTTAGAGAGTGTGTGTAGGAATTTTGCATAACTCGAAATTTCACATATTCGATCTGTTTTTAACTATATCCGAACTCGCGACTAAATATCTCTGACTTCAGGTTATGAATACCGTGTGATAACTTAAAAGATATTTTAACGTGACTCTAATCACCGACTCCAGCCTCTGTGTCATTGTGAAAAACTCTCTGAGCGAGTGTCCGAATTCGACCTCCGAGACTAATTCCTTGAATCTCTTAAAACTACCGAACTGCGGAACTATCTTCGTACTTACATAATTATTTCAACTATTTGAAATATTATATTGGTAAATCTCTTTAGAATAAATATGAGTTTATTAATACTGTAGTAATAATATTAATTGCCTTTCAGCACTTGTAAAAAAAAAAAATGTGTTTTATCACTTATGAAATGCAATTGTATCTCATAAAAAGACTGAAATTATATAGATGAATTTATATAATAATTATATAATTAGTTTTATATAGAATGTTCCATTATAAAATATATATGAGACGTTTTTAAATAAATATATGTAATAAATTTTATATCAAATATATATTTATATTCAGTTCAGTGGAATCGTCTTTATTTATAGAGCTTCGAGGCTCCCGGCTCAGCTCTGGTTACCTAGTACTAAATCTATATCGTGGTTTAGAGTTATCATTCGGGTTAAATTTTGAGGGGGGTTGGATGGTTTGACGTGTAACCTTGTTGTGGCACCCCTAAGGGTAACATCCACATTACGTACTTTAGAACAACACTCAATGTTTTAGATAACAAAATTTCGAGTTTACTATCATGTGAATTAGAGATATATATTGCGTGAGCTATAGTTGAATCGTAATATTTTTCATATAAGAGAGAATAATTTAGAACGATCTTGCATCAAAGGCATAGTAGAGTGCTGGAGAGTATTGTTCGCTTAACTCGTATTTAATAACCATTTCGTGATAATAATAATTAATGTTGTGTGTGTATATAATATACTGAGAGAATATTTGAGACTTTTTCTTAAGGATGGATGAATATGATTGGTTTATCAAGGATTCCTTGATATAGAGGATATAGTTCTAGATGAGCTGCCGCCTAACATTGCAGGATGGTGTACCAAATGTGGCAAAAAAATATTGCTCACAGAGAGAGTGCAACAGAGCACCGAGAGAGAGGAAGGGAGGAAGGAATTAAGGATGAAATAAGGAAGGAAAGGGGAGAAGGTTCATGTACAACTAGATGATTCTAGAAGTATTGACATGCAGCAACGTTTTGGCTTGCCGAGGAGGTTGCACCGATTGTTTAATATATTTGTTGTTAATATAAACAGATCATTGGTGTCTTTATATAATATTGTTCAATATCATGTATTGCTTTTCTATTATAGATCTCAGAGTATTGACTCCGGTTTCAGAAGTCAAAAGGGTGTCTTGAAAATCATCTTACATCTATGTGTGGGGGGTCGAACAACCCTTAGTATATGTTCATAAGAAAAATCAAATTAACTAATCATAAGAATGAGGATAACGAGGAGTCGGATTGTGGAGGCTGAGAATAAGAAATTGGGAAGGAGTCTGGGAGGGTTGCTTTTCATATATGCAGAAATTTTTGTGAACATATATACAAACCGGTGCAGATTGTAGCTAAGTGAGATACAGTACGATTTCCTAACACTCTCTCAACATGTTGAATCATTTGCAAAATTAATCATTAGTATAGAATCTAGTTCCTAATATGAAACATCTTGTTTATTTAGGTGCAGGAACTTTGTGAAATAATCAGGTGGAGTTTGTAATGCATCGTACACATAATTTAGATAAAAAATATAATATAGATATATAATTAACTAAATGAAACTAGAACAAATTAAAGTATATGAGAGAGAGAGATACAACAAAAAAAAAAAAAAATAGAAAAGTAACTATAATATAAATTTGATTAAAAATTTAAAAAATTAGAAAAAAATACAATAAAAATAAAGATAATAATGGAAAAAAAATTACCAAAAGAAAAAAAAAAAAAATTATTTTTTAATGTTTATAACTTAAAAAAATTTGAGTTTACATACTCAAAAAGCTGTAAATCAGTATCAAACCTGCGCCTCACACCTCACCACTCACTAACCCCATCCACGCTCCTACCTGTCATATCTAACGATTAGCTGATTCAGGTATATTTTTATAACAAATCACAACTTATATTTATTTTTGGTTTATTCTGCTTCTTGTTTTTACTAAAATTTTAGCTTTTCATATTTATAATGGTAAAAAAGTTTCAAAGACGTTTGGTATTTGAATTCCGAGGCTCCTTCATAAATCAAGCCGACTTTCCTTCCGCCCTCCCCGTCCAATTGAACTTATGGAGTATTGATCTGTTGTCTATTGATTCAAGTCATATTTTCGAGTACATGTTTGGATAAACATTAGCATAAAAATATGGTCTTTTTTATACTAACCCTCGAATGAATGCTAAGGTAAAAAGTTTTCACATCAATAAAGCTGAAAATAACATAACCTGATGCAAGAATAGTTTGTTAGAATCAAAGCCTAGCACACTTAAAGCGAAAGAATAAACAGTGCAACGATTAACAATTACGCATAACCTGAACAACAGGAAAAGTAACTAACAATGCATATGATATCGTACACATTCACAATTTTCAATGAACTATCTCTAACATTATGTATTTACATTAAATAGTAAATTTAACAAAATTTTATATAGCTAACCTAATTATTCATCCTGTATTTCCAATGAATAAATGCGAAAATAAAGTTTGCACATCAATTAAGCTTAAACATATAACTGACTGAGAAGAATATAAGGGACAACCCCAAAGTATACACACCTTATAACGAAGAATAACAGTCAAATTAACAAGTACCTATACTTACAACAGGAAAGTAACTAAGATTGCACACGAAACTCCTCTTCGTGCATTTTTCAACATATTCTACATACATTATTTTTTACATTAAATAGTCCATTAACAAAAGTTTACATATCCTAACATAAATATCAAATACTGAGCAACGAATATTGGTGCCATAAAAAGTTTTACATCAGTAATAGTAAATTATTCATAGCTGAACTAAGAACTATAACGCACATGACAATACTTAACATAGTTACGTCGAATAAACTGGCCTAAAAATAACAAGTTCATACTAACAACAGTAAAATACTAACATGTATCGAAGAACAGGAGTGAGGCTGATGATAGTAAATAATTCATTTAATAATCAGTACTGCACGATTGTTTATTTTTTTTTTTATCGTTTGTGAAAAAAAACTTTTATTTAATTTTAATTTTTCTTTTTTAAAACTTTTGTTTTTTAAAAAAACTTAATTTTTTAATTTTATTTCTTTAAAACTTGTTGTTTATATAATTATTCTTTTTTTATGTTTATAACGCATAAAAAATGTACATTTTTACATACACTAGCAGTAACAACAGTAAACTCAGTAAATAAGACCCACCACTCGCTGCTCCCAATTCCCTTCAATGATCTATTAGATGCTATTTGGTCTTCGAGTCTAATATCGCTCTCATATATTAGGATAAAATTAACATAACAAATGTTTTACCAGGTAAGTTTTAAATCTAATGAACAAAAATACTTAAACACAAGCAATCAGATGAATAGAACAGCAGCCAGCTAACATTTAAGATCAAGCAAAGTTTGTCATGTGGGAAGTAAGAACAGGATTTCAATGAAAAATCAAACATTATAAATAATAAAACATATACACTTTAATTTCAAATTATTAATTCATCTAGATATTGGCAGAGATTCTGTTAAATTGAGCAGTTTATATATATCTCGTCCAGAGATTCAACACCCTTTGAAAGGATGTAAATATAATACCGACAGGCAACACTAAACATTTTTTCTCTGCATATTTTTGGTTCACAGCATTCATTCTCTTCTGCTCTCAGAGAGATTAACGTAATCTCGTGCTGATCAGTTATTGTAATCGCACTCCTGTATAATACGATAAACCCAACATTTCAGTGTTAAAATATCGTAGCATTACACCTGAGCTATAGTATATATTCTCGAGTTATTAACATCGTTAGATGCGATGTTAAGTGTCATTTTTAGTTTTATTAAGGCTGTATATTTTCAGATGTTCGAACTGTGAATCCTAGACACGTATGTCTGAAGGTCACCCATCACCGGTGTTCTCATAGATCGTACTCAGGTTTAATATTGTCACACGACGAGAAAGCAGCATCTTGTCTATTAGAACCTCTCTCAACGTCTCCCACTTCAGATATTTCACTACGCTCGATGCATCGGATGACACACACTCACCGGTACCCATGCTGCGACGATGTCGATAATCTTGATGATTCTCTCAGCCAGAAATGAATAAGGGTTATTAATTTGAACTCTGAGAAGTACAGAGCTGTCTCGGTCTCCTCGGTTTACGTAATAATTAATGACACATCAATGGGTAAACGAAAGACCTTCGTAAGATATCAACAACAAGCGTAGAGATTGCGAGAAGATGTCATCGACTGACGCAGAAAAATGTTTACTGATAGAAATCGTGGTGCGTAAGCAGTCTCAAAAAGTTTATGAGATTCTTTCTTTTCACATCAAAAGAATAAACGAGGTATATATCGCGACGACAGACCATAACTGTTGCAGGTCATTATACACTCATTTACCTGCTTTGTTTGAAACATAAATCGCATCAGATAATTTGTATTTTCATATCTATGTTTACGAGCAATTCGTTTTCACGTTCGAATTTGTATTTCCTGTTTCATTATAGTAAGTGATACGAAGTGAGATTTTTCACCTATCCACTTTTTCGAACATTAGCATACTGTGATTCTTGTTTATTCGTTTTGAACTTCGCAATAACTATTGGATTGCAGCTTATCGAATCCATGATCAGTTATACAAATTTTATTAAAACATTTTATGTTTTGCTAATGTGCTTTTGTTTTATAAAATTAGTATGAGTAATTTTAACAAAACCTAGCACAAAAATTTATCATACATATACCTATCCTACACAATAATGAATTTTGGAAAAAAAAAAAAATTGGCCTTTTAATGCTATACAGTGTTTTGTTCATATTGACTATCAGATACGAAAGTTACAAACTTCACTACACTGTTCTATCGCAACTACGATATATAGAATTTATTTAACATTAACAAAAGTGATATTTATATATCATAACCGATTATCTTGAAGCTATGAATAATTGGCTTACATAACAAAGTAAACTAACAAAATATATACGTTTATTGTAATTTTTTATTTATTAAATTTAATTTTCAAATTTTTATTCTTTTATGTTTATACTTTAAAAACTTGCAATTTTTAGACAATCCTAAACATAAATCGGTAAATAGTAAGGTCAGATCCCATCATACAACCAATTCATGTTCATGCCATTTCTAATGATCTATTGTTCTAGTTGTTCAAAGTTACACTTCGAGTATCATTTTGAATAGGCATAACATAACGTAAAATAATAGAGTTCTTTATACACTGATATGCGAATATATGCTAACTGTGACAAAGCTTTACCGTTAATAAAGCTAAAAGCATCAATCTGAACTAGGAATATAATGTACAATGGACAAATCTACACACTTAAACATTATAAACTGTTAACATGAAAGTTCCAGACTTTGTTCATAATTATCATTGCTGATACCAATTAATATATTTAACGTAATTATTTTTCACATCAATAACGGCTAACATAGCAAAACCAAACTAAGAAAAATTGTAAAGACAAACCTTATACCAACTTACGCATAAATAAACAGTTAACATTAACGAAGTTTCACACTTAACATCATAGTAAAGGTAACTAATTGCATGCAAAACGTAACTATTCATACTTTTTCAAGCATAAATCTTTACCATAGTAACGTTAATTTTACATGGACACGAGATATTTAAAAAAAATTATCACATCCTGGTTATTCATCGGTACATGCGCACAATATACGCTAGACGTACAAAGTTTTTACATTTCAGTAATATTTACAAAAATTTATCATAACCTTACCTAGCTATCATGATTTCCAACGAATAATTGAAAACATAACAAATTTTTTATCCATACATAACATAAATAAGATAAGTTTTTGATATAATTATCTAGTAAAGTGTAATATTTACCGATTCTAAATTAGTAAAATAATAATCACACCACCGTCCCCTCCTCTCCTCCCAGCCACCCCTTCATGGATCTTGTATCTGTTTGATGTCAGGTCACATTTCGGAGTAGATTCGGAAATTAACAAAAAAATAAGTTCTTTATATACTTTACCGAATGAATATTGCTAACGTTAACATTGGTTTTCATCATTAGATAAAGCTAACATAAGCATTACAAACTAAGAATATAGCGTACAACGACAAACATATTATCGCTAAATAAATCTACTAATTAACAATGTCAATACTTAGAACGAGTAAAGTACCTATAAGCGTACATAACCGTAACCTTTTCACACTTTTTTCAAGCATTATCTCTAACATATAAATGTTAAGTTTACATTAAATGTTAATATTTAAACAAAAATTTTAGCGCACATTGGCTGTCTAATTGTATACTGACAGCGATATAAAGCTAACGTAACGTTTTTTTTTGTAATTGAAACATGCTATATTTTATTTAGCTAAATCTTGCGACTTCAACAATCACGAAATGCAATTGCAAACTAACAAGTTTTATCTAAAATAAACAATAAAAAATAACAAAGTTTTATCCAAGCATAACATAAAAACAAGTTCTTTGAATAAAACATCATAGTAAAGTGTATAATGGTTATGATTTAAAGTGTAATCATAATCAGTAAATCATATTCGTTCCCTCTACTCCCTCCATAACATCCATCATCTATTGCTCTATTGAATTCAAGTCATATTTTCGAGTAACTTTGTGGATAACATACATAAATATAAGTTCGTTTATACACGGGACCAACGAATATACCTAAACGTAACAAGTTTTAGCATCAATGCTACCTAACTATATCATAACCTGAACTAGAGAAAAATAACGTACAACGACAAACTAACATACCTTACGCAGCTCGAATAAATAATCAACTTTAACAAAGTTTCTACTTTAAAATCGTTATTAATAACATTTGCATCAGAAGTATTGTAATGTATTTCAAAGTATTGTACATATCATTGGTATTTTTTAACTTAACATAGATTTTTTAACAAACATTTTTCATAACCGTACCTATTTATCATACAGATACGAGTAGTATGTTAGATAACAAAGTTTTTTCACATCAATAAGCTAACATATATTAAATTAACTAATAATAAATAATTAATAATAATCAAATAATATAATTAAATGCTAATAATAAATAATTAATAAATAATATAATAATATAATAATAATGTCAAATATATAATAATAATATAATAATAAAATAATAATAATAATCTAATAATAATTAATAATCAATAATAATAATAATAATAATAATAATAATAATAATAATAATAATAATAATAATAATAATAATAATAATAATATTATAACAATAATAATAATATGAATAATATTAATGAATAATATATAATAATATAAAGTAATTATGTGCCAAGAACTAAATTATTATT
>JABUQX010087515.1:7500-22030 GCA_015478945.1 Trachelipus rathkii
GGGAACCAAACAACCATCCTCCCAATCCTGTGGAACCTCTCCTTCCTCCAACATAAATTATATAACCTGTACAGCCATTCCTCCACCCCTCTGCCTCCCATCTGTAACATTTCCATACTCACATATATATATATATATATATATATATATATATATATATATATATATATATATATATATATATATATATATATATATATATATATATATATATATATATATATATATATATATATATAATATATATATATATATATATATATATATATATATATATATATATATATATATATATATATATATATATATATATATATATATATATATATAATATATATATATATATATATATATATATATAATATATATATATATATATATAATACAAATATTGATTCTGATATTATGCAGATTACGGATGTTATGAATTTCGTATATCTGAGGTATGAAAGTTCAAAATCCAAATATACGACTTAACTATTGGTATCCAGGGAGCAGACTTGAAATGAGTAGAAGAATGAAGTGTCGAGATATCCTCATAAGAATAGGTGCTGAGATTGTTAATGTAAAGAAGGAGTAGAGTCGACAAGACAGAACTCTGAAGAAACCACTATTGACAGGATTGAAAAAAGAAGCCGCCAGATCAACAGCAGTCTATTGAATTATTTCAAAGAAAGGTAAATAAAAGTAAGCAAAGGGAAGAAGGAAATAAAAAGGAAGAGTGTTCGGGGAGCAGAGACGCATATCATACCAGATCAAATGCCTTGATATGTAAATATCCATCACACAAGGCTCCCCATAGTTCCTAAGAGCAGAAGACCATAAATCTATGAGGTATGATAGCATATCTCCAGTAGAAATCGAGCGCCGAAAACCATGCTTGTGATAGGATAAGAAGGGAATGAGATACCTGATGATCCAAGAAATGAGAATTAAGATTGATTTCAAAGATCTTAAAGAATGAATATAAGCGAGAGCAATAGGGCGATTATTTGGTCAGAGCGGCTTCCTTTCTTTGGAATAGATGGACATATGTGTGCACTTTCAGCACTGAGAGAAAGTGTTAATGCTGAGGGAAAGAGAGTATAATCGAATTAGGTACGGCGCATGCTCAGACTCTCCCTCCGTAAAAAATTGAGAAGTATCGTTTGCCTTCGTAATGTTTATAGATTTTAGAAGTCCATGCACCGGATCAAATGTAGCCACATGTAATTCATTGTTAACATGAGAGGGGAAGGAATAGGTTGAGAATTGAAGGGACCGTCTACGGTTGAACTAGAAGAAATCTAAAGGCTAAAGAGATTATCTTTATAGTTGGAGAAAACCATCAAAGGAAATAAAAAGGGGAAAAGGCAGATATGCATAAATTATTGCAGATGCTTTGTCAAGAGTCCAGAAAAATTTGTCGAAAGCAAAAGCAAGAGGTTAACTCACTTTTAATTACTGAACGTCCTCTTTTCTTCTAATAATATTCGAGCAGTTATTCCGAATTAAATAAAAATTAGCGAGTTCGATAGCAGGTTGAAAAATTTCCCACTCTCCACACGCACTGTATCTAGCCTAAATGACGCTAGAATAAGGAAGATCGAACTATGTATTTTGCGAAGAACGATTAGACGTAGACGATTGGATTGCAGTCCATCGCCTAATCTGCAGAAGCCGAGGCGTCTATAGAGTCAAACCAATCTTTCCTGGGATTGTTAGCGTATAGCAGGGGTCTACAAACTTTTTAGCCTAAGGGTCAAACTGACTCCTCCACTAAGTCCCAAGGGCCAAGACCTAGCTAGCTCATCATACCAATGTTTGAATTCGGAGAGACAAGTGCGATCTGAAAAGCGAAATACAGTGTGACTACTTTGCTCTTTGTGACTATAGTTTCTTACAGTGTGTTTAATTGTGAGTGTTTAATTTAATTAAAAGTGTCTTAAAGATGAAACCAGTTCATTCTACAGCGGGCCTGATCGTTACCATACGCTGGCCGGTATTGCCCCGCGGGACTTTATTTGGAGACTCGTTGCGTAAAGCAATGTAAAGCCTTCCAATCAGCCCGTATAAAGTTCCATAAGATAAGCTTAGGTCATGATGGAGCTGTTGGAGAAAAAACATTAAAATTAAGAGTCATAAGGTTGTGCTTAGTTTTACCTATAGGAAAGAAGATGGGGTATTTATGGATAAAATAGTTAGTGGTGAAGCTTAGGTCAATGGTGTACGAGAAATGGTTGAGATAATCAAGAATATGCAAGGTTCCCGTATCAGTTGCTCCAGATAATCGAGAATGCTGAATGATTTGGCCTCCTCCCCATCTATATCAGTTTGGGACTACCCCAAACACTCATCGTTATGTACATTGAATTTCCCTTAAATAGGTCTCATCATAATAGTAGTATCAATGATTAATTGATTGATGATATTTTCCTAACACATATGTTTTTACTAACGTTAATATCAGATACGTGTGGCTAAACTCCCCTTACATAAAACTATCCACTCCATTTACATCCACAATCTGCAGATATTAAAAATAAGTATCTGAATTCGCAAATAGTAAAAATGGAGATTTGGTCTACCCTTTATATATATATATATATATATATATATATATATATATATATATATATATATATATATATATATATATATATATATATATATATATATATATATATATATATATAACGTTTTTAAATATATTTATATATATATATATATTCCAGTAACTTTCTCCGGACTCTCTCTCTCTCTCTCTCTCTCTCTCTCTCTCTCTCTCTCTCTCTCTCTATATATATATATATATATATATATATATATATATATATATATATATATATATATATATATATATATATATATATATATATATATAGTTCTTCATATTTATATATCTTTATATATATATATATATATATATATATATATAATAACATATAACTAACTAACTATATACTATATATTTATATGCTTTATATATGCTATATATATATATACATATATGTATATATATATATATATATATATATAATAATAATAACTAATATATATATATATATATATATATATATATATATATTAGAATATTTTAAGTTATTTATTGCGATTTTATGTTTTCTTTTAATTTTAATATATGATTTTATTCTAAATTCCATCTGTTATACGTTATTTCCGGAGAAGCCCGGGCCGTCAGCTTTTATAATTGATTGAAAAATAGCATTATTCTTTAAATTTTTTTAATAGATAGTTTTAAATAGTCTCTTATATGTATTATGTTATTTTTTTCTTATGACCAATTTTCGCTAAGAAAATAGAGGAATTTTATCGTAACTTTATGAAATTTGTAGAAGATCGATCGTTTCTATAATGATAACTCGTGCTAAGCCCGAGCAGCACGAGTGTAGGAATCGCTTATGATATATATATATATATATATATATATATATATATATACATATATATATATATATATATATATATATATATATACTATATATATATATATATATATATATATTCGGGTTAGTTGGGGGGCATTGCGTCTCTTTGCTACACTACCCTTGGTGTGAATCCTTTTCCTAACGCTCTTGCTAATTTTCGTTCAACTTGGAATTGGTGCAGGGATATTATTCGTCAGGCTAAGCATGATTTCACCAAAAAGGATGTGCGCTGACCTCCTTGGTTCTCCTACTGATAAAAATTTCTTGCCCCTTTCCAAAAGCATCTAATAACTTCTGTAACTCTGCCTTTCCTCCTCTTATTCGCTTTGACGTATCTGTAGCTAATACTCCTTCTGAAAAGACTAATTCTCTTCTGCCTCCCTTTTTTTCATTTAGTTCCATCCTGGACGATTCAGACAACCACCCTCATACTCCATCACCTCTCAGGTGTCCCATTGCTCCGCCTGTGTGATTGCACATAATCTGGTGCATGATCTATTGAGATCTGTGAACGTTCGGAAGGCTAGTTGTATGGACGGCATTACTCCTCTTGTTTTGAGGGACTGTGCTTCCGAGCTGGCGCCTGTCCTCGTTCATCTCGACTCTCTTCATATCCCAAGCCTTTGACCGGATACGTTATGCGTCACTGCTCTCTAAGCTTCCTTCCTTTGGGTTTCTTCCTTCTCTTTGATAACTTTTTCTAGTTTTCTCTCAGGTCGTCCATATCGGCATCTGTTGGGGGAGAGACCTCTTCTTCCTTTCCTGTTAATTGTGGCTCGTTCTGTTTTATCTCCAACTTTATTTTTACTTTTCATTAACGTTGTTCTCAGCTGCTCATCTAACTCTGTTTATTCTATCTCTCAACTCTTCATTTTCCACTCATTTCAAATCTGCTTCCTCTTTTGCTTCTAGAGTTACTTCTCGACTTCAGCTTTCCGATTCTATTCTCGCCGATATGGATGGAATTAATCGGTGAGGTCCACCGCAACCTTATGAAGTTCAACTCTTTAAACACTCAACTTCTTCAAATCTTCCATTCAAAAATACCTTCCAATTTTTCTCTTTTCTTCGACGGCTATCCCGTATCACCTGTGGAGAACAAAAACATTTTTTGTATAAACGTAAGCAGTAAACTATCTTGAAAACCTCACATCACAATGGTTGATAAGGTAGCCTCAAAGAAGCTGGGAGTTCTCCTCAGGTTGTGTGATATTTTTTCTTCTGTACAATAACTCCAAATTTTTAAGGGTGTTATCCATCCTTGCATATAGTACTGTTCTCACATTTGGGGAGCTCCGGTTCTGCCCTTCTTTTGCATTGGGTTATCTCTAAGACTAAAAGATTAATAAACTGTCCCTCACTTTCTAACGTCCCTTGACCCTAAATCTACGACGTGACGGTGGTGCTGCTATCTCTTTTTCTATACTACTAGAGCTAAAGCTCAAGGGAGTCTGTCCTCTCGCATTCCTCAATCAATGCGTCACCTTCGTAGCTTGTTGTGTGAACTATGGGAATTCCAGCTTGTTTCGTTGTGATGCCTCTTCTTTCCAGCACTCTCTCTTCTGTGGAATCTTCTCATGGCTTGTTCATCTGTTTTTCTTGCTCTATTGTAGATCTGTCTCTCTTTGAGTCCTCCATCTGCGTTCACAGAGATTTGCGTTTTAGGCTTGGGACTGGGTGGGCTTTCCTATTTTTATTATTATTATTATTATTATTATTATTATTATTATTTATTATATTAATTATTATTATATTATTATTTATTATTATTAATTTATTTTTAAATTATTATTATTATTTATTATTATTAATTATTATTTTATTATTAATTATTATTATTTAATTGATTATTATTATTGATTGATTTATTATGTATTATTGATTCTTTTTCCTCTTGACAAGGCCTAGCCCATGAGTGGTTACCTAGATATATTATTATATTAGGAATACTATACTATATTATATATATATTATATGATAGATAATAATATATATCATATATATAGTATATATATATATATATATATATATATATATATATGAGATTAATATACTATGAAAATTCCTTCATAATATATATGTGATTATATATTTTTCATAAATAGTATAGAAGTAGTATATTATTATATATTATATTATATAATATATGATATATATATATATATATATAGTATACCTATATAAAGAGTGAGGGAGATGATGAAGAGAGAGAGAGAGAGAGAGAGTGAGTAGAAGAAGAGAGCAGGGAGAGGAGCGCAGAGGAAGAGAGGGAGAGAGAATTTAATAGCTCGAAAAGTAATTCATTTCAATGGAAGCAAATATATTAAAACTCTTTCAAAAATTCCATTTCACATCCACGCCAAACCCCCAAACGCCCAAACCCAAACCCCAAACCTAAATATAAAAAATTCTAAAAAAAAAAAATCATCGTAAGATTTAGAAAAATATTTGCTTAAGGTAAAAATATAATTACTAATATAAATTCTCTTTAGTTATTGGAGTTTGAAAAGAGGAGTAGAAAAAAAACCTAGTTTATAACTAAAAAAAAAAAAGAAATAAAAAAATGAAGAAAATAAAAATAAAATATTCGAAAATCGATTGAAATAATTTGCGTCTTTCTTTTCTTCTTTTTACATTTCGCCTTTGTGCAAAGCAATTTTTTTGGGGGGATTTTGTTTGGCCAAATGAGTTTTCCATCTCCCTTCATTTCTTTTTCTGTCTTTCCACTAATTTGTTAGAAATACAAAATCATATTTGATAGCATTACAAATTCTTCACATTACTATGCTGCTTACGATGTCACATATTACATTTTAGACAATAAATTTTTATCGAAAGCTTCTCCTCTCTCTCTCTCTCTTCTCATCTCTCTCCCATCTGCTCTAAAAATCTCGTCTCTCAACCTCTCTCTCCCTACTCTCCTTATCTACTCTCCTCTCTCTTCTCATCTCTCTCTCTCTCACTCATCATCGTCCTCATATACACACACACAGTCTCTCTCTCGTCTCTCCTCGAGATGGAATTCATCATATTATATATATATTATTATATATATATAGTAATATATATATAAATGTAGTATACATTATATATTTATATACATATATAATATATGAGATATATAATTAATATACTTATATATATATATACTGACTATATATATATATAATAATAATATAATATATAATATAATATACAGTATATATCTTATACTTATATTATATAATATATATATATATATATATATATCATATATATATATATAAATATATATATTATATTATATATATAGTATATATATATATGTATATAGTATATATAATATATAATATATATAGTTATATATATATATATATACTATATATATATATATGGGTTTTATGCACAGGACTCACCAAGCGCCCACAAGGGAGAAGCCAAACTGGGGTTGAATATAATATACTAGCTATATTTTATATATTATATATATATTAGTATGTATATATATATATATATATATTATATATAGCTTATTATTAATAACATTATAGTATATTATACCCATAATAATATATATATATACTTATAATATATATATTATATATTATTTATATATATAATGGGTTTATGTACAATGACTCACCGCAAGGGCCCCACAAGGGATAGGCAATGGGTGTGAATAATCAACTCTGACTGGGTGGGTCTGGTTCACACTATTTTAAATGTGTGCATAGACATTATAGATGCGAATATAAATATTCAGGCGAAAAAATAAATAAAAAGATTAATAAAAAAGATGTTCTAACATTATATATAGTCCTAATATTACATAACAAACTATATGCTTTGAAGAATTTTCATTACTTGGAGGTAGGAGAAAATATGTTAACTATAAAGTATTCATATATATACTATTATATTATTAGGTATCCCAATTAAAAAATCGAGGCAGTACTTAAAGCAATTTTGGAGAGAAGTTGGCAGACGTTTTGGCAGAATCTTCCGCGAAACTGCGCTGCTTCACCGGAGATTGGTCCGCCTTTTTGGCAGAATTAATATCTAATAAACTGCTTCGTTTCTCGGGAGCGTAATGCGCCTAAAATGCTTGACGGCACCAATAAACTCTTTTAAAGTCTTTTAAAGCTACCGCTAACTACCGCTAACTGCTATAAATCTCTAGATAGTTTATCCCCCTGGCCGATCTACCCAATTAAATGCTTTGCCACGTGCCCATATATATTATAGTATAGTATATAGCTATATATATATATATATATTATATAGTAATATATATATAGTATATATTATATATATATATGATATATATATATAATTATATATATTATATATTATAGATAATATATCATAACCACGGTATATATTAATACCGTAAATATACTATACCACACTACCGGCTACACTACTCCCCCCACACATACCGGTATATTATATATCCGTATATATAATATACCGTATATATATATAACCGTATATTATTATTATCGTATATTATTATATATAGTATATATTATATATAAACCACCCGTAATACATAATACTACAATTAACCCGGCGATATCAAACTATAGCCGGTATACTTAAAGCGTTATATATATATATTATATCTCGGTATTATATATAGTAGCCGGGTATATGTATATATGTACCGTGTTTATATACTTATATTATTACGGTGTCATATATATCATATAATATATATAGTTATAATATATTATATATATATATATATGATATATATTATATATAATAATATATAATATATATAATAAACAATATAATTAATAATAATAATAGATAATAATAATACATAATAATAATAACATTATAAATATAATAAATATAAAATAGAATATAAATATGATATTTTATATTAGGTAGGTACGATATATGAATAGTAGGGTATTATCTGCCTATATAGTAGTATGAGTAGTTAGTATATATATATATATATATATAATCTCTATTCTAATAGTATACTTAGATCATCAACATAACTTAATATATATATATATAATATATAGTTGATATGTAATGGCCACAATTAAACTAATAAAACAAAATACCCAACTGAAAAGAAAATGTATTATGGTAAGCGGTTTTCGGGTTTCTGTTGAAAGTCCTCCTAGGACCTTATATAAAAATATATAGAGACAGATCCACCAAAAACAAAAAGTAAAAAGAATAAAACAGATATTCATTGCGGAATAAATTAATTCTTCTTAGGCCTTTTCACAGCTTTTAAAACGAAAGATATAATTTGGAAATAATAATTATATGTACTAAACATATTTTCAAATAGATTAATTGAATTTACCACGTAAATCTATGTATGATTAATATAGGTTTCACTTTATTGATTATTTTTCACCATCATAGAACCTCAAAAATATTAAAATTAAAAAATTCATAAGCGTGGACTTGATGTGTTTTCCTTTGTCTTATTTACTATATATGGGAATGTAAAACTCATTACCTAACATATATCATAGTTTTTCACGATAGAATTCTAAAAATGCTTTACAGTTAATTTCTTAATGGTTTGAAAGACTTTGTGAAAGATCTTTTGAAAAAAAACTATTTTAAGTTTAAGAAAGAATAAATTCAGTCAAATTATGAATTATTTATGGTATTCTCCAATATTTTAATGCAAAGGAATTAAGAAAATTTGTAAGTTATTAACATAAAGAAGTATAAAATGTTTTCATCATTAATTTGTTTTTAATAGTTTATTCCACATCCCTTTGTATTCAAACACTAAAATAATGAAAATTGTCGAGTTGACCTAAAAAAAAACTTAATAATGGTATCCATCTTTTTTTAGTTTTTCAAAAAAGATTATTAAATGTTATAATTATAAATATAAAAGGAATAAATTATCACAAAAAAGCACTCTTATACTATTGCATATTTTTTTTTAAAACGAATTTTGATACATATCACTATTAATATACTTTAACAAAACAAACTATATTAAGCGTTATCTTATTACATATGAATATTGAATCATGATGGTATAATACAACCAGATAGCTTTTAATAACCTGCAGCAACATACCTTATTATTAACTTAACAATTATAAGCAATATAGTTAAAAGAAATTTGAAGGAAGTTACAATGCTTTAAATCATAAACTTTATGCACCTTTGTACTTATCTTACATTGAAATATAGAAACGTTTTCAGTTATATATGGTGTTTATAAAGATCTCCCAAATTCGATAGAAATTAAAAAAGAACACAACAATCTAGAAAATAAGTTGATTATATTTTTTGAAAAATTAAATTAAAAGTTAAAATATTTATAGACAAATGGCGGATGTTGTTGGCAATACATTGATGGAGTCGTTCCTGGAAGTTCTCGATGACTCTGTGTTATCTCAGTGGAACTGCGTCGATTTCCTCTCGGATTCTTTCCTTCAATTCCTCAAGAGCTCGAGGATGACTGTTGGAAAAACGTTTTCCTTTAGGAATGCAAAAAAAAAAAAACAGTCTAAGTGAAAGCATTTGCTGGAACTCTTTCATTGACCTGCAAAAAAAATTATATATATATATATTACTAATATTATATAATATATATCTATATATATATTTATATATATATGATCAATATATTACTATATATATTATATTATATATAGTTAATATAAAATACTTATATCTACTGTAGTTTAATTATTATTATTATCATCTATTATATATATATATGTATATATATATAAATATATATATATATATATATATATATATATATATTTATTATAATAGTATAGTAAACCTCGCTATAAGCCCAATTGGGGGCGAGGTGCGTAAGAATACATCGGAACCAGAAAGTAGCAGAACATGATTATTGAAGACAATTCGAAAAAGAAAACCGCCCACTTTAACGTGCGCTTTATACGCCAGTGAGAAATCTATGAGTAAAATCAGAAAATCCACCTTGGGCTTTACAGATCGGCGATGAACCACACTGTGGTATTCATCAATTGGGGTTCCGATCATCTCTTGGAAACCATTCAGGCCGACAACCGATACCCCTTCCCAACATAAGCCGCAGCCATTCACTCTATTATCAAATTTCTTCTCTGCTTGCACACTCTTGAATTCCTTTCCATCGACCAGGTATAATTTAACTTGACTCCACTCACGATTTTCGGATTCCAGCGAACTCAACCCACTGATAACATCCTCTAAACCAATCCGACTATCACCATCTCTTTCTCATAGATGTCCAGAATAATCTTACTAAATTTCTCGGCGGTATTAATCTTCGTTTATACCATTCTTCACATCTACACAAACCGCCTATAGCATGTCATTCTCTCATTTTATCAGTTTCGTTCACATCTAACACCCCCCAAGGATTGTTCTTTTGAACAGATTGCACTTAAGATTCATACCTCTTATTCAACAATATAGTTTCCGCTACTATAACGCATTAAGCAACTGGTAACAAATACCCTCGATGTATAAACCCTAAAGTCAATCAAGACTTATTCCTTTTGCATTCACCATAGATTCTAATTGCACCAGCCGCCTTTCTACATTTCACCGAACTTTCCCTACTTACATTTCTGCATCATTTCGTTCTCTTTTTCATCTAACATTATACCTAATATATTTAATTTCAGATAGGCTTGTTCTCACCATTCGCAACAAAACTTCACAACAGTGGATTCACCTTACTCTTATCTACACTTGCCTTTCAAAAACCCTCTTTATTCAATCTTCTCAAACTTTCTAATTTGTCACACAATACCGAATCATCCGATTCAATATGCAGGGCACCCTCACACTGTCTTCCATTCTCCAACAGTCGTTAATAATAATAATAATAATGAATAATATAATAATAATAAATAATTAATATAATAATAATATAATATATAATAATATGATCAATAATAAATAAGATAACATCATAATAATATGGGTTCATACGTTCACTTTTAGGGGCCCAAAAAATATGGAAAATAGACACTTTTAAGGAAAATGTAGGAAAATTTTTTAAAAGTTGGTCAAAGTAGACAAAATTTAATGCTTAGAAGTCATTATAATTATCTATTTATTTTTCTGTTATATACTATATTTTCCTACATATATTGTTAAAAATCCAACTTTCAGCTATTTGGCTGTACTTGGCTAATTTTTTTTTATCCCTATCTCAACATGTTTTACAATACACTCCTCCTCGACCAGATAGCTCTCATTATTAACAATCCCCACTAGTTCAATTCCAAAGTACGAGTCTCGTAATCCAAACAACTACCAATCTAAAAATATGCCCACAAACAAACTTGGACAATCAACCAGAGTAATTCGTTCCCGTTTATGGCTCCGGTGCCCAATCCCTCAGGAATAAGGATGTAAATATAAAATTACATAATGGTTCCTCCCACTGTTAACGATGTCCCCTGCCAATGACAATTGACGACAACAAGGACCTCTCATGCCTAGAGCTGCTCGGAACCTAACGGAATCATTTAAAGAAATAGTTTGACGCTTTTCAGGCTCTGCGGATCTCTGGGTCCTGCCTCGCGGGCACTCTTCGCTTGCGACCGTTTCTCATAGTGAAAGGAGCGGGGGCACAAGTAAGCAAAGCAACTATATATATACTATTAATATTAATACTATAATACTATATATATAATAATCTATATATATTATATATCATATATATATATATATTATATATATATATATATATATATGAATATAGCAAAAACATGAACGTAAGAAGCTTGCATTGTGTGTGTTAAAGGATGGGGTAATGAAAGAAATGCAGATAAAGAGCAAGGTGATGATGGGTAGGTTGAGGAGAGAAGGCAGTGTGAAATATGTTGGTTGTATGTCAGCTAGAACAAGTAATTGGAAGCTTAAGTATTTATTTAAATATTTAAATTTTGGATGAAAAGGAAACAGATGATGATGAATGATTGTATTCTGAAAGTACGAGGTTGGTTAGGGAATAAGGGGGGGCAGCTAATGCAATTGAATATGTTGGTGAATGCAAAGGAACTCAGTCTGGAGTGCGTTATGGTTCTGCATGATAGTAATATTGTTACGAGTAATGGATATGTAGTGGAATATGTGTGAATATGGAGTATTAGATCTATAGATACAGATTCTTTCGGATGGATCATCTTAGGGGTGTGTTGTTAGGTGGGAGAAGAATTGATAAACATGAAGAATGACGGTATTAAAGATTTGTAATGGCTGTGACGAACAAGGAGTAAATGAGAAAAAAGGAAAAAGAAAGGATGGATAGTTGGTTGTTAAGTGCAGTTTATGTGGTGTTGTGTTATTGCGAAGCGACCAGCTGCGAGATCTAAGAAAATTGGATTGGTCAGTAAAAGAATGGTCTGAAGGAAAGGAATGTAAATTAGCCATGTGAAGAAGAATGGCCTCATATGTAA
Source organism: Trachelipus rathkii (assembly GCA_015478945.1). Classification (NCBI taxonomy): domain Eukaryota; kingdom Metazoa; phylum Arthropoda; class Malacostraca; order Isopoda; family Trachelipodidae; genus Trachelipus; species Trachelipus rathkii. Next base: position 20,342 of record JABUQX010087515.1, read on the forward strand.
GCTGGTAAATTTGTAGTTTTGGTGAGGGGGTATGATTGTGGCCTGTCAGGGATGAACCCTGGGCACTCACCTGAGCCCCCCGGTGTACTGAAGCCTTCGGTGGATCTTTTGGTTCAGTGGACTCTGGAATTAAGGGTGGATGAGGGAAGGGCGTATGGGGGAACAAATCATTTCGACTTTGGTTCATATTCTTCTACTTAATTATTTTGTTTCCAGGTCAACTGTGTGTGTTGTTGTGTGCAGCCTACCCACAAGCTGTGGTGGAGGATGACAAATATAGTATTAACTTTTAGTTTTCTCATGCTTACTGAACAATCTCCAAGACTTATCCAGGATATTCAGGTTATAGTAAAATATAGTTTAAAATTTTAAATTAAGTGAAGTGAGGATGAAATTTCTTTTTTTTAAATATTCTTATTAACAATAAATCGACCTTCAAAAATCATTGCTATCAAGAGGCTGAAACAAAATGTATTATAATTTGCTACAATCATTAACTCTCTGAATGTGGCATTAAAAAATAGTGGTTTATAAAATTCTTAAACTAGTCTATTTTAATATAAATATGGTAAGTTTTAAGCACTGATGACAAAAAAATATTTGGAACATTTCTATCTAATTTTAAATATTTTACTTTAATTTTTCTATGATCCTAGTTTCCTTTATTTTAGTTTTCTTCTAATATAAAGAACTTATACATTTTTAAGTACTAAGGGTGTATCTTGTGCAGGCACAATTCTTTTCCTACTTGAGATTAAAAATTAGGACTACTATATATTAAGTCTTCTGAGAACTCTTAATTGACTAACTTAGTCAGCATTGATTGAGGAATATAGTAAATGACTGTGCTATCTTAAAAAAACATGTACCTCTGTTTGCTGTATTTTAAGTTGCAACAAAGAGTTGCTGAACTTTCTCTTGATACATCACGTGTAGTAGTTTCAGAAAATATTTCAGATTAGACTTAGGAGTCATCTTTCAAAAATCTAAACTTTCTGATTGAAATTGGGAGTGACCTTGCAATATCTTCTTCCCATCTATCTCATGATATAGTAATATAATATTACTATACTTATAGTATATATATATATAGATATATTATATATATATATATATATATATTATATATATATATATATATATATATATATATTTATATAGTATATATATATATATATATAAATATGAAATTAACCATATATTTAATAGTATTGACAAATTAAAGATTTTAGCTATATGTAGTTTTATGTGGAATTTGTTTAAAATATTTTATTTTAAGAAATTTTTCAAATTTTACAATACAAACTAAAAAAACTATGCTGTAGACTGTGCAAAACATTCACCTAATAAATTTATAATAATTATGTTCAATTCATAATTAATAATAATAATAATAATAAAAAGAATAATAATAATAATCAATAATTAATAATAATATATATAATAATAATAATAATAGTAAATAATAATAATATGATATAATAAATAACTAATATAATAAGATAAGTAATAATAAAGATATAATGAAAAAATAATAATACTTACATATTATCTAGTTGGTTTATATTTATAGTGAAATTTTTGTCTTGCACTTAAATCAATTTTATTTTTTCAGAGCTTTTCATGAATTACTATTCTAGCTATGGAGGAAAAATTATATATATATATATATATATGTTTGTGTTTATA
>JABUQX010087516.1:0-7500 GCA_015478945.1 Trachelipus rathkii
AAAAAAATATTTAATATATGTGATATTAAATTATAATGTTCCTGAGTTTTAATTGAGATAAAGTGGAAGACGAATTCAAGCTATGATAATAATTTTAAAAGAGGAGAGACTTTATAGTGCATTTAGAAGTTAAAATGGGATTAATATTTTAATTAATGATGCAGAATTAATAAATCTAAAAGTAGATTTTATTGGAAATTGGATGTTATTTTTTTTATTTTATTTTTTTTGCATTCAAGTTTCAGTGGATTATTATTATTATTATTATTATTATTATTATTATTATTATTATATTATTATTATTATTGATTAACGATGATGGGAACACCAACAAGAAGTGCTTATTTCTAGAAAGAAAAAAATATTATTAGTAAAGAGTTGCGTTCGTGCACACTTATTAAAATTATGGATTAATGATTTTTCATGATGTGATATGACTGAACGTCAATAGTTAAAAAATTTGAAAAACACGCTGTCAATTTAGCGTTTTTGTATTACAAAAAGACATTCTCGAGTGACGTCGTGTTAGCTAGGCATTGCCTGCCCTCGGGAGTCGTACATAAAAATTTATTGTTGTTTTCAGATTATGAGCGATTATTCCTGATTTGACTTCATTGTTTTAATGACTTTATTACCTTTCATAATCTGCTTCAAAAACGTTATAACTTATAAATTTTACTATTTAAATCTCTAAAACTTATTTTTCCCACAACTCTTATTATTTTTTCCTTTTAAATGGCTTATATATTAATGTTTGTTGTATTTTGTATTTTGTTTTCAGTTAAAGTTGAGGCAGAAGGCGCCTTACCAAAGGCAAACCTTGAGTGGCAGAAGGCAGATCTACTTTTTAATGTCCAAAAGTTTTGATACGAAAAAATCAACAATGTGTAGTGGTCTTTCTTCAGCTTTGCTTAATAAAAATATTAAAAATGACAATAATGATTTCAAAATTAATTTTGCGAAAGAAATTCTCCGTTTTGGATACCGAAAAAAAATATAACAATAATAAAATATTCAGGTGCTCTAATTGTGCCAAAAAGTTTGTTAGTAAAAATGGTTTAAAGTATCACATTAGAACCCGCAAGGGTGAAAAACCATTTAAGTGTTCTTACTGTGAGAAAAGTTTTAATCATAAAATTAATTTAAAAGCTCACCTTCGAACCCACACTGGTGAAAAACCATTTAAGTGTTCTTACTGTCAGAAAAGTTTTAAGTGTTCTTACTGTGAGAAAAGTTTTAATCGTAAACATGATTTAGAAAGACACATTCGAATCCACACGGGTGAAAAACCATTTAAGTGTCTTACTGTGAGAAAAGTTTTATTAATAAAAGTAGTTTAAGAATTCACATTCGAACCCACACGGGTGAAAAACCATTTAAGTGTACTTACTGTGAGAAAAGTTTTAATCTGAAAATTAGTTTAGAAACCCACATTCGAACTCACACGGGTGAAAAGCCATTTAAGTGTTCTTGCTGTGATAAAAGTTTTAGTGCTAAAAGTTGTTTAAGAGTTCACCTTCGAACCCATACGGATGAAAAACCATTTAAGTGTTCTTACTGTGATAAAAGTTTTACTAGTAAGCAGAATTTAAAAACCCACATTCGAACCCACACAAGTGAAAAGCCATTTAAGTGTTCCTACTGTGAGAAAAGTTTCAATCAGAAACCGTATTTAAAAACCCACATTCGAACCCACACAGGTGAAAAGCCATTTATGTGTTCTTGCTGTGATAAAAGTTTTAATCAGAAAAGTGCTTTAAAAGTTCACCTTCTAACCCACACTGGCGAAAAGCCATTTAAGTGTTCGTACTGTGAGAAAAGTTTTAATCAGAAAATTAATTTAAGAGTTCACCTTCGAACCCACACTGGTGAAAAACCATTTAAGTGTTCCTATTGTGATAAAAGTTTTAATGAGAAAAGTAGTTTAAATATACATATTCGAACCCACACGCGTGAAAAACCATTTAAATGTTCTTACTGTGATAAAAGTTTTACTGATAAAAGTAATTTAAAAGTTCACATTCGAAACCACACAAGTAAAGCTTCAACTTCACAGAAAACATAAAAACATTTGAATCTTTATTAAAGATTAGTGTTAAAAATGAACATTGATTGTTACGACAGTCCTGAAATTATTTCAAAAATATGAATTATTATAAATTTACTGTATTTAGAATTAAGTAATATATATATACTTAATAATATTAGTCTGGTAGATAGTAGGTGGCAGTAGTATTCTTAGGAGACTGAAGCTTTAGTCTGGATATTTAAAGTTGGGTAGAGTAAAAACAAGCTCTTTTTTTTTTTTTCGAAAAAAAGAACGTTTTTTTTCATAGAAAAAAACAACAGCCTGAAAAAAATAACAAGTAAAATTTGTTTTTCATTTTTTTCATTAAGTTGGTAGAATTTACATGTTTGACATATTTATAAAATTTTAGCAATATGCTCTAATTTGGAACATTTTTTTGGTTCCAATTTCCTACAAAGGTGGATGCCCCTGAGTTTGTGTTCAAAAATTTTTATGGGTTTTCCATAATTTTATTTTATATTCTGAATTTGATATTCATAATATTTTGCTTGTGGCTTCATTAATGTTTTCTTACTCCGTTTCAGCTTTCAGAAACATTTTTATCATAATTATTTAATCAGAATTAGAAATGTCACATGCAAAAAGTCGTGTGACTGACTTTTTAAGGAAATAAAAATTAAATTTCAAAGGTTCCCGCATAAAATATAACTTTGTTGTGTAGACGTTGCAAAAACTTAGTAATTTATTGCTCATAATCTAGAACTAGGAATTCTGAAAATTTGCCAACTGAGAGAGATGATTATTCTAAGGCAGCTAAGCTTAAGAGTCCTGTTACTGGCCCTGCTCCTTCACCACTGTCATTCTCACATGATACTTCATACGACTGAGGTATCAGACTATTAGTTATTTCAAAATTAAATGTGGCTGATCACGCTGATGAGCCAGTGATAATGAGTTTGACAGTAAGCCAGTACTCAGTAGTGACTGGGGCCTGGGGAGTGGGGAATAGTGATTAGTGAATCAAAAATTGATATTCTAAAGCCAAATATTTAATTTAGTCATTCACTCATCCTCCTTCTTTTACAATCTGGTATAATTTTAATTCAATATTTTTATTATTACATTTGCATCCCTTAAGTCAACTTTTGGAGTTTTGTCATTCAGACTCATTCTATATAAATATAATATATATATATACATTAATATTTAAAAGTAAATTATAATATGATTATCATGATACAATACGTAAAATGCATAGTTTAAATTAGTAGTAAGATAGCTTACAAACAGCAGCTGCGGCTAACACCCTACAGTGTAATTGTAACGAAAACAATTGATAAAATTATAAGAGAAAGGTAGTTCTGCTATTTTATAAATCATAATGGAAAATTTGTTTATCAAGTATCCTTATATTTGAAAAAATGAAAAATACTCGAGTGAAATATCGATATTAGCCTCTTTATATTTTTAAAATACATTTAAGTGAAAAAAAACGAAAAAAGAACTGAAAAAAACGAAAAAAATGTATCTTTACTTGGAAAAAAACACGATTTGAAAAAGTTTTTTTTTTCCCCAACCCTAGTCTTCACATTGAGCAATTTGAAATGCATGCGTTTTATTGAGTTGAGAGTTTTTTTTTCTGTTTATGAAGCAGCAAAATTATTATTACTAAAAAGGAAACTTTTTCAATTTTTATTATGATTATTTTTTCAGTTAAATTTGTTTACATGTTTCCAGTTTGACTCTTTTAAAAATAGTTTTTTTTTTTTTTTTTTTTTTATTCTTTAAACCTTAAAATATGTATTATTTTTTGTATTAATTAAGGAATTAAATGATTTAGGGTATGTATAATTTTTATACACTTTATTGAATTTATATTTTTTAAACGGTACTTTAGTTTATTCAATGGACTTAAACTGAAGTAATTAAATGATTTGTACCGTTTTAGAGTTTGCTTCTTCCTAATGATAAAGCTATCCACATTGCTTGTTTTGGTTTTTTCTTCAGTTTAAATGGGTCGAAGATTTTGCCAAATACGAAATTTTTAAAATATGGAGCCGTGTTATATTAATATATATATATATATATTATTATATATATATATTAATATATTATATTTCTTTCTTTCTTTCTTTATCTTCCCTTTATTTTCCAAGAATGGGAGTAAGGTGCGTGACCGAGCATGGAAAGAAAAGCAAGTAGAAGAATATGACACTAGTTGAAAAGAAAGCCCAGCCTTATATATATATATATATATATATATATATATTATATATAATATATATACTATATATATATATAATATTATATATATATATATATATATATATATATATATTAATATATATATCTTTATTCAACAAATATGGTCGTGATCGCCGTAAACGAACCTTCTAACTTTCAGCGAAATTGTATGAATCGTACGGGTACATTGTGGAATGTCAGAGGAATAATTGTTGAGGAGAAAGGAGAGAGGTGATTGGATGTTTTAGAAAGGGAAATTTGAATTTGTTTAATATAAAACAAACAAAGATGAAAGTAAAAGGTGAAATTGAGTGGTGTGAAATGTTAAATGTGTGCGTGCTGGTGTGGAAGAGAATGAGAGAGGGAGAGAAGCAATTTTGAATATGGTGACCTGTGTACAAAAACGTATGGTAAGACTTTGTTGTGTGTGAGTCCTAGAATTCTAAATGGTTAAATTTAAGTATTTGAAAAGGTCAAGGTGTGTGTGGTTTGTGACGTATGGTCCATCGAGGGAAAAACGTTGAAGAGAGTACGATATTTTGGGATAATTTGAATGATGTCTGGATGGGGTGAAGTAGGAGCTTCAGATTGATAGTGTTGGGGGACCTGAATGGTTGGATAGGGTGATCCAAAAAAGGATGGTATAACAGGTGGTTTTTGGGTGGGGGGAGAAAATGAGATGGTAGGAAGGTGATTGATTTCTGGAATGAGAGAGGTATATGTGTAAGTATATACTTTCTTTAAACACAAGAGTAATCCCATAAGTTATACTAGAGTTGGTGTAGGTGAGATGTATCGAAGTGGAATGTATGATTGATTTTGTGTTGGGTGAAGAAGGAGATGTGAAGTATGTGTTGGATGTTAAATAGTGAGGGGTTTAGGAATTGGGGTTAATCGGATCATTATGTTGTTTCTATGTAAAATTAAAGTTAGTGGTGGCTTGGATGGAGAGGAAGGTGATATCGAAAGGAAGTAGGTAAAGTTAAGAGTGAGAAAGTTAAAGTGTGAGCAAGAGAATAAGGATAAGTATGTAAGAGCGCTCGCTGGTAAATCGGTTGAATGGAACAGTTGATATGAACAATCTGGGGGCAAATGAAGGAAGCAGATTGTTAGTAGTGCAAAAAGTGTGTGATTTGCTAAAAGTAGGAAGTTAAGAATGTTAACAGCGAATGGTGGGATGAAGAGTGAATGGAAAGCGTTAAAGGTAAAAAAGAAGCGTGGTTGAAATGTATAAAAGCAAATGATGAAGTTTCAAAAGAAAGATGCTTGAATTATATAGAGGAAAAAAGAAATACTAAAAGTTATACGAGGAGAAAACAAGAGGTAAATAACAGTTTTTTGGAAGGAGGATGAATGAGGACATACAAAAAGAAATAGGAAAGCTCTTCTGGAAGGAAGCGCGAAAGGTTAAGAATGAGAATAAGGGGAAATCTGCTTAAGAATAATGAATAGGGATGGTGCTTTTTGTAACTGATGAATATGGAATGTGAGGGGAGTGTGGAAAGAAAACTTCGAAAATCTGCACAATATTTAACAGTTAATGATGAGGTGATAGGGAATGTGTGTGGTTTGATGGTGCAAGGAATAGTATTTTGGGAAGAGGTTATTAGTAAGGAGGAGGTAATGGGTAGGGGGTGAGAAAGTTGAAGAATGGTAAATCTGTAGGTATACGATGAAATTACTAGTGAAATGATCAAGAGCGGTGGCGAGATGGTGATTGATTGGATTGGAAGTTGTGTAAATAAAGCGTTTATGGAGGGGATAGTTCCAAGGGATTGGAAGGAGGCGGTAATAGTGACCCTTGTATAAGGGGTAAGGAGAAAAGGGGAACTGTAGAAATTATAGGGGATAAGTTATTGAGTGTTTTGTAGGGAAGGTATATGCTGGTATTTTTGGTCGAAAGAGTGCGTCGAGTGACTGAGGACTGATTGGTGAAGATACAAGGTGCGTTTAGGAGTGGTAGAGGATGTGTGGATCAATCTTTACATTGAAAACAATGATTGAGAAATGAGGGAGAAGAAGAATAAATTATAATTAGGTTTTATGGATTACAACAGGCGTATGATAGAGGTTAATAGGGAAGCTAATGCAGGTATTAGTGATATATGGTTGGTGGTAGGCTTCTGATGGAATCAAAAGTATGTATGTACGATAGTGAAGCGTGTGGTAGAGAATAAATGTGTCAATGGTGATTGGTTTAGGAAATTAATAGCGGAGTGAGACAGGGTTGTGTTATGTCTCCTGGTTATTCAATTTGTATATGGATGGGGGTTTATGAAAGAATTCATGGTGGGGATGGCAGGAAATGGTGTTAGAATGATGGAGAATGAGAGGAGTTGAGGGTGCCCTACCTAATTGTAATGCGGGATGATTTGGTTTTGTGTGGCGAGTCTGAGAGAGTTTGAGAGGACGTTTGGTGGAGAGATTTGGCAGGGTGTAAAAGGAGGGGTCTGAAAGTAAACGTAGATAAGAGTGAGGTTATGTTGTGAGTGAGGACTAGTGATGTACCTGGGCAATGCCCAGTGGGCAGGCATTTATAAAATGGGCATTTGTCCAGGCATTTGCCCATTCCATAAATGCCTGCCCAAAAACTGGGCATTTATAAAATTATCAGTAAAGGATGAATTATTGACAGCATTTGAAAAAAAAACATTCAAAGAATAGTTATCTTATTTTTCGCATATATATAATATATATATATATATATATATTTTATATATATATATATATACTATATATATATATATATATATATATATATAATATATATATATATATATATATATATATATATATCTATCCCTATAGATCTCTCATATCTATATATATATATAACAACACAGTCGTCCCTCGTAGAACGCGGTCGTATAGCAACGCTGGCATTGCTATAACTGCGGTTTTGGTAAAAAAGAAATAAAGAAGAAAAATAAAATTACAAAAATAAAATCAAAATTCTGTAATACATAACATAGTGTTAAAAAGATAAAAAAATTAAAAATTAAAAATTGCAAAATAAAATTAAAATTGTAATTCATTAGGTTATACAGCTAAAATGAAAAGAAAACGAATAACTTTAGAGTCCACAAGGATTCTTTGCTGGCAATAGGCTTATACTGTAACTCGTTGCACTCTCATTGATAGCGTTTGTATATGCTTCTATCGCTGAAATATTAACAAATTTTATACAGTGTGTACAGTATTTTATAAATATTTTTTATCATAGCTGA
>JABUQX010087516.1:12500-15000 GCA_015478945.1 Trachelipus rathkii
TGAGGAAATGAACGTATTAGAGAGTTGTGTGGTGTGAAGAAAGGGGTAATGAGAGAATAAATGAAAGTATGTTTGAGATGGTTTTGGTCATGGTGGAAAGGATGAATGAAAGTCGGTTGGTTAAGCGATGTATAAGTGGAGAGTGTGTTGAACCGCCGCTGGAGACCGAAGAAGAGAGTGGATGAGTCGTGAACGAATGTCCTTGACCGAGAGAAATGTGAGTTTGGCAGAGGCCGAGAATAAAGGTGCGTGATAAGGAGAGATGGCGGGGTTTTGTGGGGGCATGGTTGTGGTCCACTATGGGCCAGGGGATGAACCCTTACATTGACGAATTTACCATAGTGAGGGTCGTCGCGGTCCATGAAGCTCTAAGGGTGGATTTTCTGTCTGTGACGAACTTTCACTAATTAATAGGTATAGAGGGGGCGTTAAGGCTGGCTTCTTTTCGACGTTTGTCATGTTTTCTCCACTGCTTTTCTTTTCCGATGCTTGTAGCGCACCTTCCCCCAATCTTGGGGCAAAGAGGAAGATGAAGAAAGAAGGAAATATATATATATATTATATATATATAAATATATATATATATATATATATATATATAATATAATTATATATATATATATATATATATATATATCAGCGGTTCCCAACCTTTTTGAAAGGTCAGGGAAAGTCAGGGGAAAAAAAATTGGTCAGGGAAAGTCAGGGAAACTTTAAGATATGCTGAAAGTCAGTGGAAATTCCAAAAAAAGTCAGGGAAATGTTTTAAATTTCAACATATGAAGAATGATCCATGGACCAAGTTGCATATTTTTTGATATATTATTTTTTTCCTTTACTGTATAATTGTGGAATAAGAGATGTATTTGATAAGTGAATGAAAAGATGGGCGAGGAATGACATTCCATAAATCTACTTCCATCCTGTTTCTTTCTATTTTAGTTCACTATTACCTACTATTCTCCCTATTCTGTTCGTAGAGGTTGATTCCCAGTTCATCCTTTCGATTGAAGGTGATTGGATATATGGATGTGTTTTAGACGTGTATGACTTAGACTTAATCTGTTTATATCTTTTTTTCTTTAGGGATTTATACTTTGAGGTTTGACGAAGTGATTTTGGATTTTTTGCAGTTGAAGGTATTTTATTATTTATTATAAAATGACTTCAAAAAACAAACACTTTAACGACTGTGGTGGACGTCAACCTGAAACCCACAGTTTACAGGTGTTGGGTAAGGGACCTGAATAGTTTCCAAGGCATACGTAAAGTATGTAAAAGACTTTGATCTATCTACATGGGATGCAAGCCTGAAGTTCCACATCAAAAGGGAAACTCATTTGAATTTAAGTCAAAACTCAGCAGAATCAACCATCATTTAAAAACCCTTTTTCATTGTGTGTGTCTTATTATAATACAAATATTATGGAAAGTGTGGTGGCACTGATTATGCCCATTCCCATCTAATTCAGATCATGCTCAACCCGATTGTAAAATTACCCGAGTGCTCTTATTAATAACCGAACCAAACCAGTTTATCAAATCAGTTTCATCTTTTGCATTAAAGATGATTTTACAAGATCTGAAATACTATGGGAATTAAAGGGTGGTGGATGATAAATGTCTTTAAACTCGTGTGCAAGATATTGGGGAAACATTTAAATTAATGTTTCCAGATAGTGCGTAGCTTCAAATTTTAAAATGGGGCCGATGAAGTGTAAATATGTGATTAACCATGGGACTTGCTCCCTATTTTTCTGGAAAGCAAAAGCACAATACACCCTACTTTGCAGTGAAGCTCATTCTACCTTTGAATTAAAATTCAAAATAAATTTTTGGATGGTGAATTGTCTTTCTTTAGAAGACTCTAAATTACCATGGAAAATCAATGTTAATGTGGAAATTGTTGGGCAAATTATTAAATAGGACTGATATTTTCGCATGAAATGCGACAGTGGAAGGAGGGTTTTCTATAAAATTAAGCAATTTTAGTGGAGAATCTGAAAAGAACATAGTCTGATTTCTCAAAGAACAGTGCACAATGATATAAGATCTCATGAAAGTATTTATAAAGTCCTATCACTTCTCAAAAATGTGAAATTGTAAGAGCTGCACATAAAAATTAATAAAGAACGTCTGAGTTTAAACAAAGCCAAAATGAAAAGAATAAAAAAGGTTGAATAAAAGAAAATTATTCATACAGATCAATAACCTTGAAGAGCAGAGAAAGATGTTAAAACTGAAAGCTTTGACAGAAGAAGACGCTATAGAATTCAAAAATTCAGATGCTTGAGAAGAAAAAGTTACCTATAAGTCTCCCCATTTAGAACTTTTTGTGATCACAGTGGTACGTTATTCACCTAGGCTATTAATGTAAGTTTATTTATTTTTCTTTTGTATAAATAAGTGTTAACTTTTGGAAAAAATAAAAAAGGAGTGCATTGGACGGCTATGGGGAAGGTATAGGCCTGATACTAAAAAAAGAAATATTTTTTAAATT
>JABUQX010087516.1:17500-31550 GCA_015478945.1 Trachelipus rathkii
GGGTACTATTACTGCGCTCCTCCAATCCCTCGAAACTATACCCTCCATAAACGTTTGTTATAACAACCTCCAAATCCAATGAATCACCATTCTCGCCTATATATATATATTATATATATTATATATAATATATATATATATATATAATATATATATATATATATATATATATATATAATATATATATCTATATATATATATAGTATATATAGATAACTAATATAATATAATATATATATATTATAATAATATATATACTATATATATATATATACTATAGTATATATATTATATTATATATATATATATATATATATATTATATATATAATATGTGGGGAGGCAATGTCCAGGATCACCAATATTGTGAGATGCCTAGAAATACGGGTGACTTACTATGGATATTGCTACCTCTAGATATTAAATATATATAAATAAATATTCTATATATATATATATTGAAATTTTAAATATACCGAAATTTATACTACACAGGGATTATTACCTATATATCTATTACATATCTTTATTATATTGAATTATGAAGAAGAATTTGTAGTCAGGTAACGACTATAGGTATTTACCTGCACCATGAACTAAGGAAGGAGCAGAGGAGCAGTCAATATTTATTTCTGTCCTCCCAATACCCCCTCTTCAACTCGGATACTTGTTTTCTTTCTCTCAAAACGGGGAAGTGTCATAGGACCATCGAGATTCCGTCCACCCACTGCGTCAACAATATATGCAGATTTATCCAGATTGAATTGGTTCATTCGTCTTACTATACTATGTTTACAAGTCGATTTTTTCAATACAACACTTTTTTTAAGAATTAAGAAAGGTGGGTGAAATGACACACTAGTGATTTTTCATACTTTTACTACAGAATTATAACAACTTATATCAAGGAATTTTATACACTCAAGAAATGCATACACACTACAGACCAACCTGGTTTATTGATAAGTAACCGGGGGCCGTATTAATATTAACTAATAGTAGTTTTTATAATATACAAGCACGAGCAATTCGAGAACAAGGGAGTGGGAACTTTAGAATAAATTAACACAATACTACAAAATACATTTATAAAAAATTTACAAAGTTATAATTAATATCGTTTTTTGTCCATTTTTGTTCAACTTATTCGCACTACATCATTATCATTTTCTAACAAAATAACTTAACTTGGTATTTGTGTTCAGTTTTTCTTTTTCAGTTTCCGCGTTTTCACACACTTAGCACAACGAATTCCGTGAGAGACGGAATTCCATCAAGTCACGTAATTTTTCAGGTTTATTACGGACGTGGGAATTTTAGAAGAGTTTGGGCGATTATTGACTTTCCGAAATAATTCGGGAAGGGGACGGTTAAGAAGTTTGCCGTAGCGAAGTCGAATAATAGTGACCCAGAATTAGGATGACTTCTATAAATTCCAGAGGTAAGTTCTATAATTAAGATGATTCCACGCAAAGGCCCTAAAATAAAGACTTCGGCTATATTAGCCCTGCAATAAAGATTCGACTATATTAGCCCGGCAATAAAGATCGACATAAAGATTCTGTCTCCCAGAGATAAGACCTAACATAAAAACCCTGGGAAAAATCACAACATGTAAGTTATTTTTATTTTTCTTAAACTTTGCTTTTATATATTGTAAACTTTTACTTTGATATTATTTGCTTTTTTTTAACTTAATTTATTATTCTTATATATAGTTTTCGCGCTTTACAGATACTTCCCCTATTGGAGGAGTTCCTACTGTGAGGCCTTTATGAATTAACCACTGGGTTGGGATAGGAAGTTCAGCCCACGAAGTAACTGTTAAGCAGAAAAGTATTTTCATGTATTTTTATCTTTTTTATTTAGATTTAATAAATAGTTTTAATTTGTGATAAATAACTAATCACGTGATTATAAATTGGCATTTATATTTTCCCACTCACCTGTCACTGCTTTTTAGAACTTTAACAGTGACTTCTCATCCACCAGGTGGTGACTTCACTGAATATTAATCCCTACGGGCTTTATGTCTTAATTTGATTAATTTGGTTTTTGGGGCAATGTAATTCCCAGATAATCCATTGTTTGAATTTATAAAATTAAAAAGCTCAAGGAACAACAAATGTAAATATAAAAATGCAATGACTAAGAACAAATAATTAATAAAAGTTAGTAACATAAGCCAACTTATAAATCATTTCAATAAATAAAAGGATAAGATAAAAAGTGTTTCAGAATGACTTTCGAATATATAACTAAAGACAAAACTTTTATATCAAGCATGTTCATCTGAATCAATGAATCTACTCTATGAAAAAACAAAAAAGAAAAATGAGGGGCGTTTCCACTCCCCCTCACATCCCCCCCCACTATCTAACCCTCCTCCTCTGGATTTTAAATATAATTTTTCAATTTATTTAAGATTTTTTCTAACAGTGTGTGAATTCGAAAATTTCCAAGTCATCGGAGGGTGTAGATCAGAAACAGTGGAGTTCATGACGTTCCTCGAACGTTATAATACATAATGTTTATATAAATACTTAATCTAACATGAATATTTACCACTTAATCAGAACATATTATTTTTTTTCAGTTAGTTAGAATGGGATGATACAGAGTAAGAAGCAAGTCGATTGGCGGTATCTTTTTCATATTTTACAATACGTTCCCATTCTGACGTTACTAATTCTTTATGATAGTCAGACAAGGTTCCCCAATGCATCTGGTCCATGGCCAATCGTACACAGGAAGTAATAATGACAGGAATATTTGGATCTAAAGGGGGTCTAGTCTCAAAATTTGATCTGTTTGAGTTCGGTGACGAATATAAAGGGGAAGAAAAATTTCTGGTAAAGGTTGAATCCATAGGGAGATTTCCACTTGACGACTGATAAGATCCAGAGACATTGGTCGACCTCATCTGAGAAAATGGGGGATTTGGACTTTGAAAAGGGCGAATAATTTGTGGTTGATGTGCAGCAGAAGTGGAAGGTACTGAAGCATTATCTGGTACCAGATATGGTGTATGCGGCACATATTGGAGACAAGATTCAATGATTTGATCAGTATTATCAAAGTCATGAATATCCATAAGTTTTCGGGGATTTCTTGGATAATTTACTCTAGCTGGGATAGGATAGTTCCCATGGGATTGACAATTATTACTATTATATACACGACTACGAACATTACACCTATTAATAGAAAGCAAAGTACTATATTTCATCATCATGGCTTCTAGAAATCGTTTATTGGGATGTAACCCATCCGGAATTAATGGCGAGTTCATTACCGACGTTAAACTTTTTAAATATTTTTGATGAGGGGTCAATTGAGGGTCCGTTATATTAGTGTTTATCACGTAATGATGATTTAGAATTTCATTTCCCAAAATGACATTTTTGTGGGGCCACAAATACTGAGGGGTAGCTAATTTTTCAAATTCGTTATTACTATGAATTGAGTGGGCACGCATTTTTTCAGGGGCAAATACGGGGTCATCGATACCGTAATTAGCAAATGTCTCACCCCAATCACGGATAAGACGTTTTTTGTTAAAAGAGTACATGTCCTGTACTGGAGGAATTACCAAAGTAACCTTAACATTTGGATTCGCATTTCTAGCAACATTGGTAATATGGGTCATTATGTTAGGGGATCTCTTTTATCTAAATATCATTAACAGGTTCAAATAATGGAGTTTCCCTCCCGCAATTATTTGTCAACTTCTTTTTCTTTGCCACGCATGGTGGTCAATGCCCAAACTAATTATATGTTGGAATACGGAGTCCATTCGCGCTTCACTCTAAGTAAACGCACCCGGTTATATGCGTCCAGGATCTGCAGTCTACCTGTACTCATGCCATATTTATACTCCAAAGTTTTTTTCATACGAAAAACCAGCGGCTGAAGGCACCCACAATTAAAAAAATTCATCTTAACAATTAGCGATACGCACTTAAAATTTAAACACTAATAAACTTGCACTTTTACTCTTTGACCAGTGGTGACGAATACGAGGTTTGGTTACTTTGAATCACACAACAGCTGGAAATAATAATTCTAATTAAT
The DNA here is from genome assembly GCA_015478945.1 of Trachelipus rathkii. NCBI lineage: Eukaryota > Metazoa > Arthropoda > Malacostraca > Isopoda > Trachelipodidae > Trachelipus > Trachelipus rathkii. Next base: position 21,574 of record JABUQX010087516.1, read on the forward strand.
ATCATTCTAACAGTGGTTGATCCTATACACTAAGTTATTTCATATACCATAATACTACAAAATTGTTTTTTTTAATTAGTTTTTTAATTTTATATAAAAATTACACACACATTACAAATTGCAGGATAAAACGTCTTATAAAAATAAATAAATTCATAAAATAAGAAATTTTTGGACTGTTTAGGAGGATAATTTATGATGGACTGGCTTTCCGATACTGTACACATTTAATTATTTTGGAAAATAATTTCCAGATTTAATCATTACTTAAAATATATAAGTAGTTACTTCCCATTTCCCCCCTTCCCTCCGGTTTCCCAAAAACCCAGAAGATGGTAGAAGAGGTTAGAAAAGAGATCGAAAAGGAATCTAGTTAGAGATATGCCAAGGATATTTTTGCGGCAAAATATTTATTTTCTGGTGAAATAATTTTGTCACCATCCATCAAAGATTCTCTTCATTATATGTTACAAGGGGACCAAGCAAAGGAACTGAGATCTCTATATTGAAACGGGGTAGACAATGAGGGCAAATCTATGGGATCTATTGATATTACTTCAATTTTTGAGTCCACTATATGTAATAACTCTGTCTGATTTATATCGGGTAACAGCTCATTATTTTCGAGAGCATTAGTTCCCATCACCATTAATTCTGGTAAGAATGCAGAAGGGATGACTAAAAATTTTATATACTTTGTGACAAACGTTGTTTTGGGAAAATATAATTTCATCTCAATATAATGGGTGACAGGGACACAGTAGTTATGGTGTAACCCACTAAGTTCTTTAATTCCCAGGGAAACTGTTGGATGTAATTCTAAATCTTTATACAGGTAGCAACGAACTCGCTACTGATCAAACTTACTCCTGCTCCACTGTCGACATAGCAGCCATAAAATGCTTGACTATTCGGTCTAATCGCGACAGGGAAAGTAAACGAGTCAGTTCTTTTTGTATTTAAATTTATTTGGACAGTACGTAATCTATTTTCATATATCGGTACTGTGACTGGGATGGAGTCATTTTTCTCCTTCATTTTTATTTCACAACTATTTTCTACTGTGGAGTTACTTCCAATGCTTAATGGGAAAAAGGGCAATATATCCTGTGCAGATGTGTTTTCTACATCTTGAACGGAAGAGAAATCATTTGACCTAGATTCATTCACCCAGGTATAATTACTAGGAGAATATTGACTCTCATCAATACCACTAGATTCATTTTCATTCTCACTATGAACTCCAGAATTATTATCGATAGAAAGGCAATCACTTACCCTACTACAAGTTACTTCTTTCATATTACAAACATTAGAATCATGAACATCTAGACAAGACTGGCTTTCATTACTAAGTAATTCATTTATGTCTTTCACAATAGGATCAGAGGCATTTAGAACACAATAGCTTTCATAATTATTAACAACTTCATTTGTACCTTGAACACTACTATTAACAGCATTCAAAAGACACAGACTTTCAGTACTACTAGTTAAATCTTTTGACTCTTTCACCCTGAGAACAGTTGGAACTGGTAAGTCAATTTATATTGGGTTTTTCCGATTTTCCACTTTGGTGAGGCGAAAATTGGGAAATCTTCAACAGGAGTCATTTTTCTTCATGGGGGTAGACTGTGTTTGACTATTCTCCACTGATTTTTAAGGTATTACCATGAGACAGATGGTTGACCGAAGATTTCGGGTCGACAAGGTTTTCAAACAACCCACAGAACGTTTACGAGGATGATGGGCAAAAAAGTGAACCGTGAACTGACTTGCTGGGAAACATAAGTATCATGTGACAACACATTCTTTTTTCGGACAATTATCTAAATCAATTCTACTCGGATGCAATTTCTTACAAACAAACAAACCACCTGGAATAACGACTAACTCTGAGGGGAAAGAGCGACGTAGACGTACTCTTGCTATTCAGCTATCCTTAACCTTCTTGTTTGCACTAACTAACAAATACGAGGTAATTTGTAGCATCCATTTATAGCTATGGGCCCACCTTATTACAATACATCCGCATACTATGTTATACCGATCAACCGTTCATACGTGGACATATGTTAAAAATTCAGTCTTAGCAACCGATGATGATGATTGATAACCATTAATGCTCATTTATTAAACTTCTCCATATAGTATTTACTATTATCTGTTTTAGGAGAAGAGCTACGTTGGTCTCTAAAGGAATAGTTATAATTCCTACAGTTCTGGTTCAAATTATTACGGGAAGGATATTCAAAATCATTATTACCAATTGGGGTTTCTTTCAAGCTTTCAGCTAGATGATTCAAAAGACTAGTTATGTCATTTATTAACTTTAATTGATATTGAACTTTTATATTAGCTGGATCAGTACACTGTGAGTTCTGATTGGTATACACGGGATTATTATTATATCTGGGGATTCTTGAACAATTAGGAGATTTAGGGGGATTTAATAATCGTTTTATTGGACTTGTGACATCAATATCGTGTCGTTGTAACAGTTTTATCTCTCTATGTCTTTCAGGAGAAGAATAACTGTTGCGGGTATAGTCAACATCTGGGGAATTATACCACCATAACTTCCCTTATGGTACTTTTTTTGCGTATTTATTCTAGTAACTGTTCTTAATTTATCCCAAAGTTGCAAGTGACCACAGGTATCAGAGACGGTCATAAGGTCAATATTCCTTTTGGATCTTCAGTGTCCTCGGTTATGATATCAGTCCAATTTTTGTTTAAATAAATTTCTCAAAAGAAAACAAGGTAATTTATTTATTTACTATACTTTAATTTCTCCGAATGCTTAAATTGTTAACTATTCATTGACAGCAAAACCATGGGATTACTGAAAAATCCTAGAAGCGAAAGCTGAACCAAGTCACAAACTACTCAAAAAATGTAACCGCGACGGACCAAAGAACACAAGGTCCTGTTGGCGCCATTCTAATGAGGCGTATGTAAGGGAGAGCAATTCCAGGATCACCAATATTTGTAGAGATGGCCTAGAAATACGGGTGACCCTTAAACTATGGAATATTGCTACCCTTAGATATATAAATATATATATATAAATATTTATATATATATATATTGAAAATTTTTAATATACCGAATTTTATTCTACACAGGAATTATCACCTATATATCTATTAAATATCTTTACTATATTGAATTATGAAGAAGAATTTGTAATCAGGTAACGACTATAGGTATTTACCTGCACCATGAACTAAGGAAGGAGCAGAGGAGCAGTCGATATTATATTCTGTCCTCCAAATACCCCCCTCTTCAACTCCGGATACTTGTTTCTCAAACGGGGGTAAGTGTCATAGGACCTCGAGATTCGTCCACCACTGCGTCACACAAATGCAGATTTATCAGATGTGAACTGGTTCATTCGTCTTACATACTATATCACAAGTACTTACACAACTATATTACTTTTGTTTCAAAGAGGTTGGTGAAATGACACCCTGGTGACTTTTTATACTTTTACTATAGAATAATTATTACAACTTATACTACAAAACATTCATACATTCAAAATAATACATACATGATACTGACCAACCTAGTTATCGATACTTAACCGGGGGTCTTATTAATTTACTATATTGATTATGAAGAAGAATTTGTAATTAGGTAACGACTATAGGTGTTTACCTGCACCATGAACTAATGAAGGAGCAGAGGAGCAGTCGATATTATCTTCTGTCCTCCAAATACCCCCCTCTTCTCCGGATACTTGTTTCTCAAACGGGGGTAAATGTCATAGGACCTCGAGATTCGTCCACCACTGCGTCACACATTTAGCACGACGAATTCCGTGAAAACGGAATCTCATCAATCACGTAATTTTTCAGGTTTATTACGGATGTGGGGATTTTAAAAGAGTTTGGGCGATTATTGACTTTCCGAAATAATTCGGGAAGGGGATGGGTAAGAAGTTTGCCGTAGCGAAGTCGAATGATAGTGACCCAGAATTAGGATGACTTCTATAAATTCCAGAGGTAAGTTCTATAATTACGATGATTCCACGCAATAAAATAGACTTTGGCCATATCATAACCCCACAAGAAAGATGTCTTCCAGAATGAGACCTAAGATAAAAACCCTGGGAAACACAAACAGTGTAAGTTATTGTCTTTTTTCTTAAACTTTACTCTTATATATCTAACATGTTACTTTGATCATTTTTAACTTAATTGTAATTATTCTTATAAATAATTTGCTTTGCAGGTACTCACCCTATTGGAGGAGTCCGACTGCGAGGGGTCTTTATGAATTAACAACTGGGGGATAAGGAAGTTCAGCCACGAAGTAACTGTAAGCGGTAAGTATTTTTATGTATTTATCTTTATACATTCATGATTTAATAAATTAGTTTAATTGATAAATAACATCACGTAACGTCTAATTGGCATTATAATTTCCACTCACCTGTCAACGTCTTTTTAGAACTTTTAACAGATGACTTCTTAATCCACAGGTGGTGACTTCACCGAATATTAAAGCATACGGGCTATTTGCTTAATTAGCTTAATTGATTTTGGGGACAATGTAATTTCAGATTTCCATTGATTTGAATTATTACATAAAAAAGCTCAGGAACAACAAAATGTGACATAATAAATGCAATGACTAGAACAAATAATAATAAAACGTAGTAACATAAGCCAACTTTAAATCTTCACATAATAAAAGGAATAAGATAAAAAAGTGTTTCCCGAATGACTTTTTCCAAATATATAACTCAAAAGACAAAACCTGTATATCAAAGCATGTTCTTCTGAACAATGAATTTACTCTTGAAAAAACAAAAAGAAAAAATTGAGGGGCGTTTTCCCACTCCCCCTCAACATATATATATAATATATATATATATTATATAGTATATATATATATATTATATATATATTATATATATTATATATATCTATATATATAGTAATATATATTATATATTATATATATATATAATAATGGTTTTGTGCGGTGAATCTGAATAGAGCGGTTTGAGAGGATTGGTAGAAAGATTTTGGAGTGTGTTGAATAAAGATGGGCTTTTTGAAAGTAAACGTAGATTAGGAGTAAGGTTATGGTTATGATGAGGAAAAAGCATCGGTGGGAAAGTTTATTCATAGATTGGTGATGCATCTGGAAACAAGTGACTGAGTTTAAATATTTTAGTATATTTATATATGTTGGACGAAAGGGAACGGATGATGCCGAGTGTAGTAGGTAAGTTTTGAATTGCAGGAAGGAGGCTGGTGCAATTAAAATCATTGGTGGATGTAAAGAGAACAAGTCTTGAGTGCGCTAGTGTTTTGCTGTGATGGTAAGTTGTTACCTGTGTTATGTATATGCTAGTAAGACTATGGTCCTGGAATAAAGAGGTATAATCTTATAAGTAACAACTGTTGTTCAAATGGGACACATCTTAAGGGGCGTGTTTAGGTGTGAGAAGAATTTGATAAAATGAGGAATGAACGTATTTCAGAGTTGTATGGTATGAAACAAGGGATAAATGAGAGATAAATGAAAGGATGTTTAGATGGTTTGGTCATGCGAAAGAATGGATGATAAGTCCCGGTTGGTTATAGCGGAATGTATGTGTTGAGTGTTTGGGCAATCGACTGCTGGAGAAAGAAGAAAAAGGGATGAGTCAGCAAAAAAGATGTCTGGAAAAGAGTTGAAATGTGAGTTTGGCAGGGGCGAGAAAAAAAAGTGCATAAATAGGAGTAAATGGCAAAGGGTTTTTTGTGAGGTGTATGGTGTGGCCACTTGGGTCCAAGGGATAACCCCACATTGGCGAGAATGCATATGTGAGGGTTGTCCGCGGTCGGTCGTGAAGCTCTAGGGTGGATTTCCTGTGCGCGGCGAGTTTCCACCTAATAGGTATAAAAGGAATAAGGCTGAGCTTTTCTTTTCGACTTGCTGTCATATTTCTTCTACTATTTTCTGTTTCTGGTACATGTTACGCCCCTTACTCCCAGTCTTTGGGGAAAAAAAAAGGGTGGTTGAATGATATATATAATATTATTATATATTATATAATATATATATATATATATATTACTATATATAATTATATATTAATATAATAATATATATATAATATATATATATATTGACATATCTTCACCATTCTTAAATGGAAATTTATTTAGAATACATTTCATAATAAAATTAATAATATCATTACGTAGGAAAATGATAAAAAGAAATAAAAAAATTGCCAAGTTAAAAATGCAAAAGTACTTGCAATACCAAAGCACAATGTTACCAAGCTACAAAAGGCTCAAGTACAATACAAAGTGTTTTTGAACTGCAAGTACAAGTACTCCAAAACAAATGTACTTAAGTACAGTACTTGTACTTGAACCCAACCCCTGTTTATATATATATATATATATATATATATAATATTAATATATATATATAGTATATATTATATATATATTTAGTTATATATATATATATATATATATATATAATATATGATATATATATATATATATAACCATTTTGCTTACTGTCATGTATGACATTCCAGTGGCCCCATGGGCTTCGCCTTTTCAGTTATGCCGTTCATATCCACACTCCATCCTCCAGACAACATGATCATATACACAATACTTATATCCACACCCTCTTCTAGACAACATCTTACAGCACCCTATCTCCTTATATTCCATAGCGTGTTGGGAGAAAAGACATTGCCCACATCGTATGGTCCTTGCGTGTCGTAGAAACACTAAAGGGACGGTTGTAGTTAGGTTGGCTGCTACTACCACTTATCTTTTAGGAATGCTAATGCATGCATCGGAGAAGGTCGTGATCGCAGTAGGCGCCCTTCTATCCTTCGGCGCAAAAATGTATGAATCGTTACTGTATATGAAATGTCAGAGGAATAAATGTTGAGGAGATGAGGAGAGAGGTGATGTATGTATTTAAGAAAGGGCAAATTTGATTTGATCGCTGTGATTGAAATCAAAGATGAAAGGAAATCAGTGAAAATGATTGTGTGGTGTGAAATGTGTTTGTGTTGCTCGTGGAAAGGAATGTGAGGGGGATAGAAGGATTGCAATTCTGAATGAGTGAGTTGTGGTAGAGAGCTATTGTTAGATTTTGTGTGTGTGAGTACTAGAAGTTTAAAGGTTAAATTTAAAGTGAAAAGGTCAAATTGTGTTGTCGCGACATAGATCCATCTGAAGGGTAATGTTGAAAAGAGTATGGATCTTCTGGATAATCTGAGCGATGCTTTTGAATGGGGGAATAGGAATTCAGTTCAATTTTGCCACATTATCTGTCCATTCAAGATTTTTTTTAGCAAGTTGTGTCACCACCACCACTCACGGCAGGCCCTATTCAAGGAGGGGGTTGTATACTCTCAAAAGTTCACCCTCTATCGCAAATTACGGGCAAAGTGAGCATAGACGCAGGCTTTAAAGTGAGAAGAATTAATCAGTAGGGAAACACAAATGATGGAAGAGAATTCCACAAAAACAGAGGTGGTGGGAAAAGAAGGAAGCACCACAAAGCAAACTAGCCTGGAGTTACCAAATTCACACAATATCTCATTAGCGACAATACATCCACCTATTGTTGCTACACGAAGGGTCGTAAAGGTGGTGGTACGCGAGTGATGAAGTTCCCTCGAGCTCTTGCCCGTAGGTACCTATAAGGATAGAGAAAAGAAGCACAACATCGCCTCGCGAAAGATAGAGGGTCAGTGACTGGAAGACAGAACAGCTTATAACCTTTTTGCCGTTGATCGACCCTGTCCCAAAAGCCGGGTGAAGACCAGAGGCCCTCCCCCCCCCAAATATCGAGAGCCAGTACTCATTACATGGCGGCATGAGACCTTTGTATAGCGGGAGCAACTGAGAAAAGGAGAAAGTCTCACAGTCTAAACAGAACTTCGAGTTTCTTTGAGGCCGCCCTAACGCAACCATTGTGATGTGGAGTCAAGACATTTTTGTTCATTGTTAAGGCCAAAGGAATGTTACTATTGTCACAGGAGAGACGACAGCACCGTCGAAAGAGACAGGAAAGTTAAGAAGGTATTTTGGAGAAGGAGATCTGGGGAGATTTGGGTTTTTAAAGAATTGAAATTTCACAAAAGTTATTTCTATCCATCAGCGATAATAAAATCGGGAAAGATTAAGAGAGAGGCAAATTCCAGAACGAAAAGTGGGGTACGAATTGTTATGCAGTTAAAGAATGAAAAGGTCGAGTCCATCGGACTACGAGTGGATAGAGTTTAGAGGTGCAGGTGAGAAAGATCATTAATTGAAAAGTAGGAATAACGTAGGAGATAAGACCAGACAGAACCCTAGGAACACCACTATTGACAGATAAAGAAGAAGAGTCGCCCTAGTCAACAACAGCCGGTATTGAGCGATTTGAAAGAATACTAGACATAAGTAAGAGAAGAGAAGGAGGAACCCAAGGAGGGGGCTTGGAGGGCAGTGAACGCGTGCCTCTCGTGTCAAATGCTTTTGTGATATGTCAAGCCGCCACCACCCAAGTCCTCCCCGAGTTCCTAAGAGCGAAAAACATAAATCGGTTCGGATAGGAATGTGTATATCGCCAGTAGTCTTCGTGCAACGAGAGCCGTTCTGGCGATCAGGCAGTGAGTTTTCCAGATGATCTACGAAGTGAGAGTTGAGAAGGGTTTCAAAAGATCTTAGATAGAATACAGTGAGAGCTATATTGGGCGATAGTTAAAAGGATCAGAGCGGCTCCTTTTTTCGATAGGTCGGACATGTGAGAGCTTTCCAACGACTGAGGGAGGGAAAAGTGCTAGTATTAGAGACATAGGAATTATAGTGGAGCGAGTGGGCCGAAGAGATTAGCTTTTTCAGTGTGGAGAATTAGGCAACATCAATGAGTCAGCATCGAATAAGAGAGGAAGGCAGATTTACAGAAGTTCCTTAAGCAGATGAAAGATTTGTCAGTAGGAGAACATGGAGGTTAGCGCACTTTCCTTGATGAATAGCAGCTTGCTCGTTGAAAGTCCATGCCCTGCAACAATTTCTTAGCAGAAAATGAAAATTCAGCGAGAGTGATAGGAAGAACAGGAATTTTTCCCACAAGCCCGATAGGCATTGTCTCTAGCTGAATGGCAGAGAATAAGCAACAATCGAACCATGGATTATGAGGAAAGAGAGAGAGTTAGTTTTAGAAGGAATGAATGAGGAAACGAAAAATTAGCTGAAGAAGGAATTAACATGCTCCATCCCCTATCAAACGATTACAGCTCGCTCCTTATCTTTTAAATCTTTATCACATCACATTATTCCTATTGAGGTAGCCAATTAGGCTATCATCTGCCAAACTTGGAAATCCCTTACACTTTAAGTCCCCTGGTCTAATATTATACATGTATGGGACACGCCACTTTGACCCTAAGAATCGTTACAGACCAAATCATCGTCTTTCCTCATTTCCATTAATAAATACTTTTCATTTTTCATTGATTAACTTTTAATATTATTATTATTATTAATTATATTATTATTATTATTATTATTATTATTATTGTTATGTATAGGGGGGGAGTTTTTTATAAATTTATTATATTATTATTATTATATTATTATTATTATTATATTATTAATTATTATTATTATTATTATTATTATTATTTATATTATTATATTATATTATTAATTATATTATTATTATTATTATTATTATTATTATTATTATTCATATATTATTATTATTATTATGTATTATAATAATCATTTGAGACTTACGGAAATCCAAAAATTTGCATAGCTAAAATAATTTTGGGAGGTTGAACCCCCTACCTGCCTTTCCTATACAAGCCTATATAAAATATATAATATTATATATATCTAATATTATATAATATTATATATATATATATATATATATATAGTATATATATATATATATATATATATATATATATATTATATATATAATATATATATATATAATAT
>JABUQX010087517.1:2500-5000 GCA_015478945.1 Trachelipus rathkii
TTTTCAAAAAATTCAGAAACTCGACTTTCCTTTTTCCAAGTAATGAAATAAACTAACAAAATATATCATTTATTTTATTTATTTATTTATTTTATTTATTTATTTATTTATTTATTTATATATTTTTTATTTATATAATTTGGTAAAAGAGAAAAAATTTAAATTGCGACAGAATTGTTGATGATTTTAATTTTATTTTATTACTTTTTTAATCTTTGTTAACTTTTCAAATTTTTTCTAAGTTTTTATTTTCATAAATGCTTATATATATATATATATATAATATATATATATATATATATATATAATATTTAGTATATATATAATATATTATATATATATATAATATATATATAATATATATAATATATATATATATATTATAATTATAATACTTATCTACCCTTTTTTTCCCCCAGACTGGGGGTAAGGTGGCATGACAATGCACCGGAAATTAGAAAAGCAGTACAGGGGAAATATGACATCAAATCGAAAGAAAGCCAGCCTTACCTCCCCCTTTATAGCCTATTAAGTGTGAGAACTCGCATAGTCATAAAAATTCCACCCTACGCAGCTTCACGGGACCGCGACGGACCTTCACTATGGCATATCGTCAGTGTAGGGTTCATCCGCTTGGCCCAGGTGGGACATCACCATAACCCTAACAAACCCCGCCATTCACTCCTATTATGCCCTTTTTTCTCTCGCCTCTGCCAAACTCCAATTTTCTCTCCAGACATTCCTTTACTTACTCATACTCCACTTTTCTTCGGTCTCCCAGCAGGTCGATTCCCAACACACTCCCCACTGTTACATCCGCTTAATCAGCCGACTATCATTCATCCTCTCCACACGACCAACCATCTCAAAACGTACATTTCATTTATTCTCCTCATTTTTAACCACTTTATTCAACCACACAACTCTTTAATACGTTTATTCCTCATTTTTATCAATTCTTCTCACACTGAACACGCCTCTAAGATTGTCCATCTGAGAACACATTGAACTTTAGATCTATACCTCTTATTCCAGACCATAGTTCCTCACTACTATACGTTAACACAGGTAACAACATATCCTCATGTAACACCTAGCGCACTCAAGATTAGTCCCTTTACATCCACAACGATTTAATTGCACCAGCCACTTCCTGCCATTCACAACTTCCAACTACACTCTGCAATCATCCGTTTCTTTTCATCCAACAAATACCCTAAATATTTTAAACTCAGACAGCTTGTTCCAGCTGCTCACCGTCTAACCTAATTCACAACATGAGGATGTTTTTTCCCCCCCCGCCTCCCCTCACAACCATAACCTTACCCTTTTCTACGTTTACTTTCAAACCCTCCCTTTTACAAAACACTCCTGCCAAACTCTTCCTACCAAATTCCTCTAAAAACTCTCTTCAGATTCGCCCACAGAAACAAATCATCCGCATATAATAGGTAAAGTACCCTCCACCACCTCCATTCTCCAGCATTCTAACACCATTTCCTGCCACCCCCTCTATTCTTTCAAAACCCCATCCATATACGCATTGAATAACCAAGGAGACATAACACATCCTGCCTCACTCCGCTATTAAATCTACAATCACTTTTGACACCCATTTTATTCTTATCACAGCTTCACTATTCGTCATACATGACTCTTGATTCCATTCAGAAGCCTACCTCACCAACCCATAATCACTAACATCTGTATATGAGCTTCCCTATTACTCCTATCATGAGCCTGTTGCAAATGCATAAACCTAAATACAATTTATTCTTCTCTCCCTCTCTCATTTTCTTAATCATTTGTTATCAATGTAAAGATTTTGATCCACAATCCTCGTACCACTCCTGACCAACCATTGTCCTTCACCGATCAGTCATTTCAGTCACTCGAGAACGCCACTCTTTCGACCCAAAGATACCAGCATATATCTTCCCTACAACACTCAATAAACTACATTCTCCTATAATTCCTGTTATGCTCCCTTACACTTAATAATAAGGGTACTATTATACTCTCCCTTCCAATCCCTGGAACTATACCCTCCATAACCGCTTTATTACACAACTCCAAATCCAATCAATCACTATCTCGCCTCTGTTCTTGATCATTTCACCAGTAATATTCATCTATACCTGCAGATTTTACCATTCTTCAACTTTCTCCGTTCTACCCATTTCCTATTTTATATATATATAATATATTATACTATATTATATATATATATATCATGATATATATATAAATATATATAATAAATATATATATATAAATATATATATATAATACTAATACTAATAATGAATAAAGCCGTAAAAAGAGAAAAGAAGGAAAAAAAAGCATTCAACAAGTTTGTATTGTTTTTGGAAACAAAAGAAAAAAAATTATTTATAATAAACTTAATTTTAAAAGATTTAGTTTTAAAAGAAAGTTATTTTTGTTTTATTATAAATTTTTATTTAATTACGGTTCCGTTAAAGCTAAATCCTAACTACAA
>JABUQX010087517.1:10000-12500 GCA_015478945.1 Trachelipus rathkii
TTTATTTCAAGAGGAAATAGCTATGAAAAGGAATTGATTTAACAATTCGAGCATTTTTTAATCACCAAATAATTAGCTTTAATGTACAAAATACATATAAAAATATGTGGACAATCACAATCAATGTAAAAGTATAAAGAATTAGAACACAAATAATTGTCATTGTGGAATAAATGGTTTTCGCAAGGATTTTTGTGTATGTTTCGCTTGTGGAATGTCCCTCTTGAGGCACCAGCAGTAGTTCGCAAGCATGCAGACATTCCATCTGCCATGGTACCTCTCTTCCAGACTCCAGTACACGAATATGGTGATGGAACCGTTCTTCGTGTTACTCGCCCAAGTCATCACAGTATTCTGGAAAATACTGTAAATGAGAGTGGAGAAAATGAAACTTTATGGACAGGAGTGCACCAAGAGCCTGGAAGAGCTCTTCCACAATATATTCATACTCTGAACTTCGGTAATTGCCCAGAAAGTTGTTTAAAATTGATGTGAATGAGAGCCATGCAGCTCTCTCATTTCCTGAAATAATTTCGATGAATGTCGGATCTTTCATAAGTCCCCTGATCTGAGGCCCATCAAAAAACATGCTTTTAGTTTTGCCTCGCTTACGCTAGGATTTTTTTTCCTCAGGAAAGCGAAAGCTGCACCCTCTACATTCAGTGATTTGACAAAGTTTTTCATAATTCCAAGCTTGATTTTTAGCTGTGGAAATAGAACCTTCCGCCTATCCATTAGAGCGTGGAATATAACGTTGTGTGAATCGGTTTCCAAACATGGCCATACTGGCCAGTCTCTTTGTACATAGTGCTGGTTGTCTGCTCGGCTATCCCACAGACATAGGAAGCATGGATATTTGGTGTAGCCACCTTGAAGGCCCAGCACTATAGATACAACCTGTAAATAAGAAAGGAAATATGTATTAGCTTGAAAACCAAATTAAATGTTCAAAAATATTTATCTTGACATCAATATACCTTTAGATCTCCACAAATCAGCCAATTATGTTCTTTATATTTCAAAGCAGATAACAGACTCTCCATGTTACTGAAGTTCTCAGTCATTTGTACCGAGTAACCTACTGGAATTGATGCGACGTTGTTACCATTGAACAGTAGTATTGCTTTCAAGCTCTACGTTGACCTATCAAATAAACAGCCGCACGCATGTTGTGTCACTACACGAACCCATAGCTTTTTAATGAGGCTCCGCTGATGTTGTTAAAGTAAGCAAAGAAAATAATCTGTCTGAAACTAAAAATATTATCGCTTTCTTTCATGTCTGCGGTACCATGAAAATGTAGTTCCAGAAGCTTAATTAAATCTTTTCACGAAGTCGTGACGCCGAGCTAACTGCGCGATTTTCTTTGGAACAAACACAAATCTCGTGGTCCGATCGTTACTCCGATTGGCTTAGGTTTAGGTTGATTTGTCTGCCCCTTAGGTTGCATATGTATCTATGTCATTCCGCAAGTTGATGCTTCAATGTGTTCATCGGTGTCAGAAGATGAGTCTGTTCCCAAATTTTGAGGCCGAGTGGAATTGGAATTCCTGGTCCAATAGCGAAGGGCACATGTGGATAACTTTTGTCGTTTCTTATTTTTTTGACTTATGGCTTGCCCAATTAACTGGGAAAGAATACCATTACAATCAATATGTAAGCCAAATAATACAAAAATAATTTTATGAATAAACATTTCATATAGCAAATAGGGTTATCGTACATTTACAGAAATTACATAAAACCATTCGCATAAGATCATACAAGACACAAGGTCGAAAAAGAATAACGCATATACAAGTGGAATAACCAAAGTATTATATATATAATATATATAATATAATATATTATATATATATATATATATATACTATATATATATATATATATATATATCTATATACTAATATATATATATATATATATATATGTATATAATATATATATAGAAAGAGAGAGAGAGAGAGAGAGAGAGAGAGGAGAGAGATTAATATGCACTGAATTTGTTGTTAGACTTTTAATCGCAAGGAAATTCCGTACTTAACCCTTGTAGATTTATCATGCAGAAATAAGATTCATGTCACTTGTATGGACCCTTTTTCTCCCTCCAAATCATAGAAATACTCACAAGGCAGCGCAATCTTCTTGTGACTTCCATCGCTACAGGACTTTCGATACACACGTTTGCAGCATATATGTGAAGCAAAATTTTGTCTTGGTCCAACCAAGTTTAATTCCAAAGTATCGTGATGACTGTCTCACAAAACTGCTTGTGATATTACACTTTCGATCAGGAATTGTTAGTTTTTACCGCATATATAACAGAACTTATTTGGATCATTCTTGCACCCCAAATGGTAGACATTTGTTAAAAAAAAAATCGGTTATTTTGAGTTTCTATAACGAATCCCAACAAAACTTGAACTTAAACCTAACCTACCTAACGCCTGCGTGTGGGCTTGTACGGGAATTTTTTTTTGAGGTCATGTCAACCATTTGA
>JABUQX010087517.1:20000-29341 GCA_015478945.1 Trachelipus rathkii
TTCATAAAACCAATGTGAATGGATTCGTTCTGTACCAGTTATGCTTTTTGAACACTCATTCAATTTTTTATCTGATAGAAAGGAGGATCTGCAGGCCCCCATTCGGGAAAAACCTGTTGCATACTGCGTGATTAATAGCCGCCTCTGTTTTCAAGTGAAGGCTTCTCATAAATAAATCACTCTCATTTATATTTTGCAAGAAATAAATAATTTGGTATCTTATATAGCTAAATGCAGTCTATATTATATGTAATATAAAACATATAATATATATTATATATAGTATATAATATATATTCATTAGTGATGCAGGTAACATCGCATCACCGCATCGCGGAGCAATGCGCACATTATTTAAAGATTCCGCATACCGCATCGCCGCATCCCGCGCTTTTGGCCCTGCGGATGTTGACCGCCGGGTGTTTAATTGTCGAATTTTTTAAAGGATCTCAAGTAAAAATACTTAAGATGAATCTGAAAGAGATAAAATAAAATGTAAATGACTTGAATGCAATTCAAAAACGGCTTGATATTCCGTATCTTGATGTTATCAAAGACATTCCAACTCGCTGGAATAGTACACTTCATATGATGGAAAGAAGTATTGCTCAAAGAACTTCTTGCTTCGTACGCCAGTTCGTATTCCAAAGTTAACAATCTTATTAATTTGGAAAATGACATCATATCACACTGCATTAAGCTATTGAAACCATTTGAAGAAACTACCAAAAAAAATCAGCGCCTCTACAGCTTCTATCTCTTATGTAATACCATTAATCTCAACGCTAAGGAAGCATTTTGAACCATCTTCAAATGAAAATGATGACGGTTTAAAAAGAATGAAAGATGTAATGGAACTAAAGCTATAAAAACGTTTTGGTTCTGTGGAAGTTAAGAACCTTTGTTTCTGTGGAAATTAATGACCTTCATACTATTGCAACTTACTTAGATTACCGTTATAAAGCAAGTTTTTTTTGTAACGATATTAGAACAAGTTAGATCGTTACTTTGTGTTGCAGTTGAAAAACTTCAATCCGAACAGTCTATTAAATTCGCCACCCATTAAAAGAAAAAAAAAAAAAACAAATCTACAGAACCAACACCCTCTACAAGTAAATCATAACAGCTTCTCTGGAAGAATTTCTACAGTCCAGTAGTGATGAAGAAACACACGCATTACCAAAAGATGTAGTGCAAATGATTGAAAACTATCACCAAGAAAAACGATTAGATTCAAATGATGATCCAATCAGTTGGTGGAAAGTTAAGCAAAATCTTTACCCACGCTTGAGTAAACTTGGCCTGTCCTCCAACTCTAACAGTCTATTAATTAGCCATCCATTAAAAGAAAAAAAATGAAATATACAGAACCAACATCCTTCTACAAGTAAATCAATCACAGATTCACTGGAAGAAATTTCTACGAGTCCCAGTAGTGATGAGAAACACACGCATTACCAAAAGATGCAGTGCAAATGATTGAAAACTATCACCAAGAAAAACGACTAGATTCAAATCACGATCCTATCAGCTTGGTGAGTGTTAATTAAGCAAAATGCAAAATGTTTTCCCGCACCACGCTTAAGTAACTTGCAAGGAAATACTTGCCTGTTCTCCAACTAGTGTTCCAAGTGAGAGAGTATTTAGCAATGCTGGACTAATATATGATGAAAAGAGAAACAGACTCTCAGGCAGAAAAGGCAGAAAAGGCAGAAAAATTGAATGTCTCTCAAGCACAACCTTCCCATATTTGAATTTCAATACTAGTGCAAAAAGTATATAATCCCATGTAAAATCTCTTCATTAAGTTCGGAGGTTATGGAAAGAGTTGATCGGGGTTCTTTTGAGTTGGGTCGCCGTCCCGCACCCTGTAACATAATTATATTAATAGATTGTGGCTGAAACTCGATATATATATATATAACATCTAGCTCTTATAGCTAGTCTATATATATATATATATATCTGTTATATACATAAATATATATATATATATATATATATATATATATATATAAGTAAAATATATTTTAAACATAACCGCATCCGCATCCGCATCCGCGGATGTTAAAAATCAACATCCGCAATGCCGCATCCCGCATGCCGCGGATGCGAAAAAATGAACATCTGCCAAGCATCAACTATATACTATATATATATAATGGCTCAATCGGTAGAAGCGAAGAGTCGCATGGCAAGGGCGCTGGTTCGATCCCACATCCGGACTTTAGGTAGAAATTACCTAGTGGAAAAAAAGATGCCTAAAATAATATCTATGCCGTGAGGCGTGAACTTTTGAAAAAAAAGTATTTGATATCTAAACTTTCCTCTTTGGGTATCTATCCTTCTCTCTCTGGGCTTCTCTCTGATTTTCTTTCCAGGTCGATGAGAGGAGAGAGAGAGAGAGAGAGAGAGAGAGAGAGAGAGAGAGAGAGAGAGAGAGAGAAGAGAGTAGAGGAGAAGAGCGAGAGAGAGGATTTAGAACCCAATGTTTGGGCGCAGACTCTTCGAAAACTTAGATAAAGTCTTCTATTGCAGCTGTTGTAGACTGACAAGTGACAACGCGTTCTTCCTTTAAAACTATTAATGGTGGTGTTTCCTCAGGGTTCGTCTTATCTCCTACTTTTTTCAATATGAGCAATCATGAATTTTCTCTCCTATTACTTAAATTCCTATCCAGTCCCTATGCGACGACTCCAGTCTTCCATTACTCCTACTGATTGTGAAAGATGATGTCCCACTCAACCAGCATAATTTATGATTGGAGGGTGACCTTGAATTTGTATTGGAGGGTGCCCTTGATTTATGATTGAGGGTGACCTTGGAAGCATCTAAAATCTTAATCTTTCTCGTTTATCTATTGGGACAGAAATAATTATTGTTACCTTTTAAATTTAAATGCTTCAAAAACTAATTTCTTTCAATCTTTTTTCTAACTCAACAGAACCTTCCACAAAACTATAACATCTTGGAAACAAAACTCATACCCTTTGTTTGTCGTTATTTTGTTGTTGTCTGTCTGTACTTTAATATTCTCGTGCCCGTCTGTCCTTAATATTCTTATTGCCCGTCTGTCCCTTAATATTCTTGTTGTCAGTCTGCCCTTAATAACTTGTTGTTCGTCTTGTCCTTAATATTCTTGTTGCCCATCTATGCCTTATATTCTTTGTTGTCCCGTCTGTCCTTATATTCTTATTGCCGCGTCTTCCTTAATATCTTGTTGTCAGTCTGGCCCTTAAATTATTCTTGTTGTTCGTACTGTCCTTAATATTTCTTGTTGCCCATCTATCCTTAATATTCTTTGTTGTTTCGCGTCTGTCCCTTAATCATATCTTGTTGACCGTCTGGTCCTTAATATTGCTTCTTGTCTCGTCCTGTCCTTAATATTCTTGTTGTCCGTCTGTCCTTAATATTCTTGTTGTCCGTCTGTCCTTAATATTTTTGTTGCCCGATCTGTCCTAATATTTCTTGTCTCTTTTTATAATTGTGATTTTTATGTGGAAAATGGATCATATTGTCTGAACACTAAACTAGCTTCTAAGAAGTTGATTATTCTGAGGCAACTTTGGAATTTTCTGTCATGTCAACCCCAACTGTTTGTTCAGTTTAAAAAGACCGTCATTGGCCCCGCATGGAGTATGCCCCACATATCTGTGCTGCGTCTCCCTCACACATCTCTTCTTAGAGACTTTGTAGCCCTTAATAACTTTTTTTTTCGCCAATGTCAAACTTCTACTCTCTCTTCTCTCTCCTCGTCTCCTCTCTCTCTCGTCTCTTCTCTCTCTCTCTCTCTTCTCTCTCTCTCTCCTCTCTCTCAACCACACACACACACACCACACAATGGACACAAATTCTTGACTCTCTCTCTCTCATAATGGACACTGCTATTCTGAACTCTCTCTCTCTCATATCGACATGTCTTTCTCTCAACGTCTCTCTCCTTTCTCTCCTTCTCCTCTCTCTCGTACTCTCTTCCTATCCTTCCTCGTTCGTTCGCTCTCTCTCTCTCCTCTCTCACACACAAACCACACGTCACACATGGACTGCTCTTTTGAACTTCTCTCTCTTCACTATGGAACTGCTATTCTGACGTCTCTCTCTCTCTCTCTCTCTCTCACTCTCATCGGCTCCTCTCTGTCTCGCTCTCTCTTTCATCTCTCCTCTTCTCTTCTCCTCTCTTCTCTCTCTCCCATCAGCTCACAATTGACAAACTTGCTTTCTTGAACGAAGTCTTCACACTGAAAGTCACCATTCTCTCTCTCTCTCACTTGGCGACCAAACTGTATTCTGAAAGACTCTGTCGCCTCGTTCCATCTCTCCGGTCTCCTCTCCTCTCTCTCTCTCTCTCGTCTCTCCATCGGCATCTCTCGTCTTCTCATACCGACACACCGTCATCACCACACATGGACTCTGCTCATTTTGAACTAATCTCCCATCTCTCTCCACTTGGACACTGTATTCTGGAAACTCTCGTTCTCTCTCTCTCTCTCTCTCTCTCTCTCTCTCTCTCTTCCTCTCTCTCTCTCTCTCTCCTCCTTCACACACCAGTGCTGATAAATAACACACACAACACAACCACAATGGACTGCTCTTTTGAACTCTCTCTCTCTCTCAACTATATAAGCTGCTCTACTGAACTCTCTCTCTCTCTCTCGTCTCTCTCTCTCGTTCTCTCTCTCTCTCCTCCTCTCTCTCTCTCTCTCTTCTCTTCTCTCTCTCTTCTCTCTCTGTGTCTAATTGTTGCATCACTCTCTTACACAATCGCCCATTACAATGGACACTACTCTTCTGAACACTCCAGTCGTAATATCTCCTCCTTGAGAGTGCTCATGTCGTGCTACTCATATTTTCTACAACGGTTCTCACCTCCATTCTATGTGCCAAACTCTCCCTACCCTAGACTTGACCGCGCAGTGCTTAATCTTTCACGTAACGCCCTGGTAGAGTCTAACATACACTTTCTTTATCTATTTTTTCAACTTCCTTTGACTTGCCTTTTTATCGGGACATTATCGGCTTTTTAATTTGCCTGCTTTTCTGTAATATAAAAAATCCGATGGTATTTTGTTGGTCCTAATGGTCTTTGCCCACCGAGGATATATATATATAATATGATATATATATTATATATTATATATATATATATATATATATATATATAAGTAAAAAGATCTTCATATATATGTTAAATAAAGACGGTATATGAATATATTATATATATATATAGCTTACTTACCACCGCTCCCAGGAAGGGTCAAGAGTAAAGACCCTGTAGCGGGCCAGCACTTCTGAATCTTCCTCTATCTTCCAAAACTCCATCTTCCCTCAGCTCCGGCATCGACGGCATTCCATGTCTTCTCAATGAGTCCTCCACTGAGCTTTCCCATCTCTTCCTAGGTCTTAATCCTTGGTCTCGTTCCTTCGGTCTCCACTCCCATCTCTTCTTGGTCACTCTCCCCCTCTTGCATATTCTCCAGGTGTCCACGCCAACCCCACCTCAACACTGGCTGTATCCATTTTGATTAACTATGACCCCTTCACTCCAACTCATCTTTTATTCCTTCCTTCTCCTGTCTGTCTCTTTAGTCTTTTCCATTATCGCTCTCAAATAGCTAACATCTCGCCCCGACTGAGCTATTCATACGAACTATCCTCGCGCGTCTTGTGGGTCGTACTACCCATATCACTCCGCTCCGATATAAACGTGTAAAATGGGTTGTTACACGACCCTCTAATATCACCTGTAGATTATTCTTTTCAGCTCCACATTCATCTTGTTCTATCAATTCAGTGATGGGACTCTGCTCTTACAGCTTCCTCCAAAACTGAGGGCTTGAATCCTACTTGTGATCTCTTGCTACATGTTGCCTCCCTCTTCTTCCAAATATCCTACCCAAGCGATGCGTACAATTTCTACCAATGCTGTTATCTCAGTCCCTCTCACCTCTTATTCTCAGCTCTCTCCCCTCCTTCATTCTCTACTGACGGCACCATGATCTCCGATCTTCTCTGTGGTTGATATCGGCAAACCGATCTCTCTAAGGGCTTTTCGCAACCAACTCGATATTACTTGCTCTCGTCAACTTTGTCCTTCCACTCTTCGCTCCAGCAGAACCAAGTCCTATACGCATATCTGAGAAAATTTTCACAGTGCAAATCTCCAATATCCTCTCTCACAACTTCTTTAATACTACATCAGAGACGGAACAATGCAAAATTGGGTCGACAACACTGCTTCTTGTTAGTAACACCCGTTCTCGATCTGAAACCATTCCTTATTGATCTCAATTCTGTTCTTACATTAAATAACATTTTACTATTCCTTACTACAAACTCTCCAAGGCCCCTCAACTTTCTAACGGTCGACGTGGGACTAGTTCCTCTTCAGCACTCTCCACACGTCTCTCTCTACGGCACTGATCGAAAGGTTTCTCAGATCTATGAAAGATTATATGCTTGGCTTTTTGTTGTATTCCTATATATTCTTTTCCACCGTAATTATCCTCAGCAAAGCAGGACGAGAGAGGTAACGTCGGTGCGCGTTCTGTTGGCTTGTCTTATATGACCGTGCTGGCTGTCTTCCCCAGTCCTGGGCTGCTGCCTACTATTGTCTTGTAAACCTTTGTCTTCGCGTATATTTCTGTTCATAGTGTCCTTTTGGCGCCAAGGTGGAGTTCAAGCAAGGAATTATTTCACCATTAATAACATTTTTAACGTTTTTCATATCTTTTTTTTTCCTTATTATAGTTGAACTCTACTTGACTTTCCCCATCCTTCTAGTACTTCTCGCTCTCGTTCCAACACCTTTTAAACAAGGTTTTCAAATTACTTAATTTCGTTTCTCTCCTCCTCTTTTTATTACTCTCTGGGGGTCTCCGCAGTCTGTCCCCGGTGCTTGACCTGTTCTTTCATAGTGATCTCATGCCGTCATGCTCTTCCTCTCCTCTCCCTCTAACCCATCTCTTCCCCTCCCTTCACTCTCCCCTGTTCATTCAACATTTAGCAGTTTTCTGAAGTACTGCTAATACCGTCCCATCCTCCTGTTCTGTATGTCTATTGGATCTCACATAACACGTACTCTTATGCGCTTTTCGCTTGATGTGCACACATTTCCTCTTTTGGTCCTCTAATTGTTTTTCTTTGCCAGTCAAAAAATCTTCTTCTTCTGCCCTCGACATCTTCCATCATTTGTCTTCCGCCTTTCTTTATGGCAGCCTCCCTCTTTTCCCTCAATTCTTTCTTAAAATCTATAAGATAGTCTATATATATTTAATCATGTATTAGCATAGTACGATATATATGTATGATGATATATATATATATAGCCTTAGCTTATACTATAATATAACTATAGAATATATATGTATTGTGTTTTGCCAGGACATGCCCCCCCACCAAATAAGAAGAGCCAACAATATATGAGGGATGAAACACCTATCTGAGGCGTGTGTAACCAGAGGCATTGATAAACTCGGAGCTCGAACAATGCACTGTCAAACTTAGACAAGAGGCTTAGCCGAATTCTGACGAGGTTCCTTTAAGTTCTGGTCTCTTTCAGAATCGTCTCATTTATTGGAAAATCGAGAATGCCAGGAGAGATAAGTGGGGCAAGCAGAACTTTTTACTTTGACATATTTTGTTTGGGTGGAACCACATCAATATTTCTTGATGCAGCCCGATCTGATTAGAAACCATTCTAAATTAATTAAGTTAATTTTATACTGTATTATTATTTTGAAGTGATTATTTACCTTATATATTTTCATTGAATTATTATTCTAGAGTAGTTTTGCGTTTTTCATTTGTAAAATAATTGAATAAGAGTGAGAGATTTCTGTTTTATGTAAATAGTTCAAGTATTTTTGAAACCAGTTTCCTGTTTTCGAGTCTTAAAATCATCATCTGACTAGATGAGTTACTCTTTTCGCCGGTTTTCAGAAGGTCAGTGTTAATGTTCGTTGAAATGCACTACTATTCTATAATTATAATCCGAATAGATTTAAAGATATGATTCTTAAGAAAAACGTAGGAGTTATAGTTTCTAAGTATATAAATATATCTGAATATTTCAACGTACTATAATGATAACTATATATTAATATATAGTACTTATGATTATGTATATAATAGTATATATATATATAATATTTTATATGTATATATAGTATAATTATAATATATAGCTGATGTACAGTCATAACGGGTATTAATATTTACTATTAAAACCAACCATCGTTTTAAATTATTATATTAAGTCATGCCTTTTCATATGACGAAAAGAAGAATGGTTTGTTTTTTGATATCTTTTCTGTACAACGTTGAGCATCTAGAGAAGACTCTCAGTTTGAAAATTCTAGCCCTCACCGCAGTGCAATCAGATAATAATAATAATAATTGAATAACCTTCCTTGAAAATTCCCATTCATGAATAACAATGCCTATGAGTTACTTGAATATAATAATAATAACTAATAATGGAAATAGAATTACTTGGTGCATTATAAAATGGGTTTGCAAATTGTGTTTTGATGTGTGCGCAATCGTTGACAGGATGAAAGGTGTTAAGTTTTTTTTTATTTCATGTTGATAGTTTGTTTTGTTATAATGACAATCGGTTCCAAAGTTTCATAATTCTGGATGACTTTCTTTATATTCTATAAGTGATGAAAGATAGACGTGCAATTAATTAAAGAAATTTTAGTTAATTTGTTTCGATTCTCTAATTGGCTCATTTGCTTTTCTACTTCTTATTTTTCAAAATTTGTTTTTTTATTTTAATTATTTCATGTTAAGTATCTCAGACCGCTCAAACGTGAGAGTGTTCTTAAATGTTTTTATTGAGACATAGATACATTGTTTTTCCTTCATTTACTTTCCGTACTTTTGGAAAGGTAGGCTAATATTTTTTTTTTTTTTTTTTTTTTTTTTTTTTTTTTTTTTTTTTTTTTTGTTTTTTTTTTGTTTTTTAACGCATTCGTAGCTGCTTGTAACATAGTGAGGAGCTATTTGTAAGGTCCATGTAAACTTATGCATGCTACTGGTTGTGGTGTATCATTGAATTAATTTATAAATATTTCTTGAATGTACGTTTAGACTATGGGACATTTTCTGAATGGCAGAGTGATCGTTAAAGAAGGAGGGGTATGTTCACCCATCTGTGGGATCGAAATAACCTAATTTTCATTCCTGCAAAGAGTGGTTATCTATGATGATATATCGGTGAGATAAAATGAAATTAGATAAATTTGTATTTTTTCAAAAGCTTTTCAAGTATTATTAGCACTGTTACAACATCTGACGTCATTTTCCAGAAAGTAAGAAATTAATGAAATCTTTTTGTT
>JABUQX010087518.1:0-15000 GCA_015478945.1 Trachelipus rathkii
TCCACATATACTCTTATATCTCATCTCATATATATTCGGGGTGTGAGTGGGCAGTTATATATACTTTTTTAGTTAGGTACGTATTTGTAGGTTATTATTCTAAATACTTTACTTACGTTCACTTACACTTCACTAACGGTGATTGATGACTCTATTTCCACTGTAACAATTCTACATGAAACCCTCTCTTATTTATCTATATTAAGATCACTATACATTATAGGGGTAGGGGGTGAGAGGTGACGGGAGGTGAGTATTATCTGAAGATATTATTTTGTGTGTCTTCGTGCATAATGTCAGTATGCAACTACTCTCAGTAAGATATTAGTACGACGAGCGACTGTCCACAGAAACTATAACTTAAATTTATTTCACGCAATATTCAGAAAATGTGTCCATGGTGGCCCTTAAACTTTCAATGATGGATGCGTTCCTGGTCCCTTACTTATGTACATTATCACTTATTCGCTTGAACATCCATCGCAGCGCAAAACAATGCATGCAAACAACACATACTTTCTCAATCCAACTAAACATCAGCTATAAGCATCTCTAAGCTATAGCTGTGAGGTCTACAAAAATCTTGTCAACTCTCTCATGAAAAATATGTATGGTATGTACACGTGACGCGTGACACTTTCCGTGACTACGTTATATAAGTGTGTCTTTCAAGATTAATCCAAATATATCAACCGCGAAACA
Organism: Trachelipus rathkii; assembly: GCA_015478945.1. Taxonomy (NCBI): domain Eukaryota; kingdom Metazoa; phylum Arthropoda; class Malacostraca; order Isopoda; family Trachelipodidae; genus Trachelipus; species Trachelipus rathkii. The sequence goes on from JABUQX010087518.1 coordinate 703, forward strand.
AATGGGCTGAGGAGGCTTCCCTCAACCTCGTTTTATACTAGTGAACCTGTCTATATATAGTTACTTACAGTGCTCTCATATATGTGGAGTGATGAGTGAGTGTGTTTTTTATTATATTATTATATATTATATTATTATTTTATTTTTTTTTTTTTTTGTTTTTTTTATTATTACTAATAATTAAATAATATAAGATATATTCGTATACTTATATTAGGAGAGAGAGAGTAGGCGATCGACGGGGCGCTAATAGTACTATATGATATTACTATATCATAGTTTTACAAGAGGGGTATAAACGGGAGATTATATATAGAAATAGAAAACCTAGTAATACAATAAGAAGACTACTAATATGTATATATCCTCATCTAAGGCCGTTTTTGCACACGTACCCGCTCCACCTATCAGCTGAAATTCGCATGGCAGGGCAAATACAGACTTAATATCGCCCTCTTTTGCCAAATCAGCCCACCTGGAGTGTAGGAGTTGGTTGGTCGCTGAGTTGGTTGATCGTACGCAACTGAGGACACAAGTGATAGCCTAGCCTGTATAATAAGTAATAAGATAAGAGAAGAGTAGAGAAGAGAGAGAGAGAGAGTTTAATTGTTGGAATAATTAATGAATAAATAATAATGAAATAATAAATAAATAAAATAAATGAGCTCAATAAAATAATATAAATAATAGATAATAAAATAATAGTAGTTAAAAGTGTTTTTAACTAATAATGAGATAATCAATAAATAATAACATAATAATGAGCTAAATAATAAATATAAAGTAATATAATAACAGAGAATAATAGAATAATGTAATGAGATCAAAAGCACATAATAAACAAATAATTAATACAAATCATATAGTTAACATATTAATTCACAAAAGTATATAAATACAATAATATAATTATAATAATCATTCAAAACTGACAACTGAGAATAGCACTAATAATAGATATAATAATAAATAATAATAATGATAAACTAATAATAATGGTAATATTTAATTCAAAATACTAGTAATAATAATAATTAACTACATATAACAATAATACACTATGTGAGAGAGAGAGAGAGACGGAGTAATAGAAATAATAATAGAATGTCTAATGAGGAGATAATATTTCTCACTTATTTATTTTTTAATTTTCCCATTGGTTGAATGAGAGAGAGAGAGAAGAGAGCGAGCGAGAGAGTGTGAGAGTGAGAGGTGAGTGGGGCCTGATGCAAATTGATCTGCCTGGAAGGGTATAGTACAGCAAACGCAGCCACGGATCCGAATTCCGGATGGCTTTTTATGTATCTTTCACTTCATTAATTCTAACAGAGTAATCGTACAAAAGCACATCACCTTATCCTGGATTGAATTAAACATATGTGACCATATTAATCGCGCAGAACTCCTTTCACAGTTGCACCAACTCTAAAAATTTTAAAGGACACCGTTACTCAGTATAAAAAAGAACAAAAAACAGATAAGTGCGCTCGCAACTGCGGAACAGAAAAAAATATATCTTACTCTCAAGTGTGGACCATGAGACAAGAAAGTTTATTACCATTCAGAACCGCCGAGTGAGTGCGAGAGAGTGAGAGAGGAGTGGAGAGGAGATGATGATACGGTCTAGCTGTTTGATCGAAACACATTTAATTAGAATATAAGGAATTCTATTTTAACAATCGATCACTTAGGTATAATATTTACGTTATTTTCTTGCCAACCATATTCTGTACTATGCTAAGTAGGAGCCAGCGTCATGAGCGAGCGGGTGGTACTGGGGCTTAGTACTTTTTAAATATTCTTATAATACCAACTATAATAATATAGATAGTATATGAGATAGTACTTCAGTGAGAGAGAGCAGAGAGGTAGGCTGGGAGCGAGTAGAGAGTAGTGAGGGGTAGCCAGATATATAATATTGATATGAAGTGATAATAAATATATATAATATATAATAGGGAGTAGTAGATATATATATAGTATATATATATATATATATATATTACTACATTATAAGTACATAAGCTTTAATAAGAAGTGGTCGCTTGGTGCTAATACGCGAGCACCTAGCATGTTTTTACCATAGGAGCGTAACTTGACAAATTTCTTGTGACACACATATCTGAGTGCATGGTTGTGATTAGTCCATTACTATTTTAACTTTTAATTGTTTCTTTGTGTATGCATTGGTTTTGGATTTGTTGCGCGTCAAAAAAGAAGTTGAACATTTAAAATAAAAAGAGCAAAAAAGTTTAAAAAACATATACCTAACACCATACCTAAAGCATATACTAAAAAATATTTTTATTTACTATATTAACTGGTGGCTGGCGAGAGGTGAGGTTAGAGAGAGCAGAGTGAGTGGAAATAGGTAAGGAGACGGCGAAAGATATAAACTAAAATTCTATGTGGTAATTCTTTTATTATAAAGGTTATTTAATTCTGGAAATTTTAACCATAATAGACTTTAAACAACATAACAAAATTCTCTAACAGCTTGAAGTATTTCTCAATGTAAATACTCATATATCATATGGTGTAAAGTGATAACCTTACAGGAAGTTAAGTATTCGGAGTGGAAAATTAAATCAATCCGGAACTCACAGGTTATCCATAAACACAATTTAATGCTGTATCAGGGGAGAGGTGTCACTTTTTTCTCACAAGCGATATGAAGTAATTCCTGCGTGCTGATATTCGTTTTACTTTTAAGGTGTGAGAGTGCGAGGAGAGAGAAGATCTAAGCTTGGTTAGTAATAGGCAAGATTAAAATCTAATTTAAAATTAATCATAACAACTATATTTATATACAAGGGAACGGGTTTTGGTGGGAGAGAGAAGAGAGGGAGGAGGAGAAGGTCAAACTAAATTAATTAGCGAAATGACAATTCATGCATTGGTCATTGATTGAGTAGAAAATTTTGTTTTTTACGTTACAAAATTTATTAGCTTTCTGTGAGATTGTTTTGGATGCACAACACAAACCGTTTTAAATATCTGATTTGAATACAAAAAGCACTAGAGAATTTCCGCGACGGGTGGAAGGAGAATGAGACAAGAGGAGGGGAGCAATGAAAATAATAAATAGCGTATTAATGCACCTTCTTTGAAGAACTGTATTAACGAAAATCAAAAAGAAAAAAGCGCACTAATAGTTTTGTGCTGCGAGAGAGAGCCAGGCAAATTGGCAACAATGGGAATTTGGTAACATCAGGAAGGGTCTCCTAAATCGGCGGTTCGGAAATTTTTTCATTATAGGAAATTAAAGATTCTAAAACAAACCCCATCTCACCAGAAGCAGCCACGACGCAACAGCCACCTTTCAGATTCTCCCCCATAAGCGAAAAATAGCACCTCCACGTTCTGCCAGGGGCCCGCTGCATAAATGGTTATATATATATAATTAAATCGTAAGTAAAAATTAAAAATATAACTAAGCTAATAATAATAATAAAATAATTACATAATATTAAATGAATAAAATAATAATATATGTGAGAGTGGAAGAGGAGGAGAGTAGAGAGTGAGATTGAATAAAAATATTAATTAAATAATAATAAATAAATAATAATAATTAGGAGAAATAATAATAATAATAAATAATAAATAATAATAGATAATTAAATAATAATAATAAGTCAATAAATAAAATTATAATTAAATATTAATAATATAATAATAATAATATAGTAATACATGCTAGAGTTTCAAATATACAGAAGGGATAGAGTGAGAGAGAGTGGAGAATAATAATAATACATTAAAATAAAGTGGAGAGGAAATAAAATAATAAATAATAATAATAAAGAATATTCAAAATAAAATGGAGAGAGAGAGGAGTGAGAGAGAGAGAGGATAAATTAAAATAATACCATTGATATTAAAAAATTATAAAATGGTTATAAAATAAAAAAAGATTTTTATTACAACCAGAGAGAGTGATGAGATAGAGGAGAGTCATGGAGGGCTAGCGAAGAGGGTAGAGAGCGGAGTGGTAGCAGAGTGCTAGAAGCACTAAGAGTAACTGCTCTATTCAATAAATAATATGGAGGAATAATAATAATACTAATAAGTGAAATAATAATAAATAATTAATAGATGAGAGAGTAGGTATAATGAATTGAATTATAAAGTACTGGTGCAAATGCTATCTTGGACGGAACAAGCTACTTACCTAGCACTTAGTGCTTGGACTACTACTATAATACTACTACTAATCGAATAATAATAATAATAATATAAATAAATAATGGGAGAGAGTGGAATTGTTTCTTGTATCGATCCGAAATCTAATGAATAATTCTAATATGAAGTAGATAATAATAGATATAATAATTATTGAATTAATTATAGTTATAATACCATAATAATAATAATTAATAATAATTAATAATAATCAGTGTGGAGAGTGAGAGAGAGTGAGTTTAATCAATAAATAATAATACATATATAATAATAATAATAAAGATAATGAAATATAATAATCAAAATACTTGCAAATACTACTGGGGGAGCGAACTGCTACTACTTATAATACTGAGCGTGAGAGTGGATGAGAGATGAGAGAGAGAGAGTGAGAGAGAGATGAGAGAGAGTGAAGTAATAGTATAATAATAATAATAATATAATGATCCTTTTATAAAAAAAAAATATGAGATTATATATATAATATAGGAGGGATATATTATATATATGAGTATATATAATATCTATATTATATAAATATATATGGGTGTGAGGAGGAGGTTTTAGACGGGGTGAGTGAGGTGAGTGAGTGAGAGTGAGAGGGATTTGAAGCGAGAGGCTGTGATTGTCATTTAGGGGGCATAAGGTTGAGATATATATATATATATTCTATGTCGATAAATATATATATAGTAAATATTCATAAGATTGATATATTATATATATCTAATATATATAGAGTTTTAGATAGGTGCATAGGTATATTAATATATATACTATATATATACTATATAGGGGGGTGAGTGTATTGTGAGGAGAAGTATATTATAATGTATATAACTATATTATATATAGTGTGTTGGTATAATATATATATGAGTAGTGAGAGAGGTTAATATAGGGTGAGGTATATAGACTATATAAAAATATTATGGGAGTGTGTAGCAACATTATCACCGCCAAATGCTATCGAGACATCTGAGTATAGTCCATGGAGAGAGTGAGCGTGAGAGAGCTAGTCTGACTTCAAGGTTAATATAGGAGAAATGAAAACGCATTAACTATAAAAAAAAATGTATGCTTATAATACTGTTGGTAATTACTTCATCAGTATCTATCGATGTAGGGTATGTGTGTGTGCAATGTGTTTTTCTAAATACTGATATAAACCCTTCAAATGAACTCCGTCTGGAGAGCGAGAGTGGTAGTGTGGAGTGTGTGTGTGTTTCGCCACAGATTTAGGGGGGAGGCAAGTGCCTAGTAGGGACCTCCGCCCCCTACATTATCATCACGCAGAGGTAGTAATATATTATATATATATATATAGATATTATATATATATATATATATTAGATTTATATATATATTACTAATATACTATATATATAATGGTGAGGTGATATATTATAATATTTATATATATGAGAGGAGGAGGGAGTAGTAATGATAGATACAAGGGTTTTTGGTTAACTAGCTATTAATTATAATGCAGCTTGGGCAGACAGTAGGGAGAGAGGTGAGGAGAGAGAGTGTGTGTGAGGGCGTGATTTGGAGAAGCAAGTGATTATTTAATAATTCATTTTTAATAATATTTTCACAGGTGAGAGTGTGAGTGTGTGTGCGGTGAGAGCGGGAAGCGCTTTAATATTATATTCCCAACGTGTCCGTAGGATAGAGAGAGGATGAGTGTCAAGTGATATTTTCAAATTCTCTCATGATATACAATCAGTAGGGGAGGAACTGGTGTCGCACATATAGTATTTTCCTTGAGCTTTTTATAGTTCTAGATAAAATAATTATTATTGATACGCGGAGTGCTTTATAGTTAATTATTGTTGGAAATTATAGTTGAAGTCTTATTTATGTTGTTAAATGTGAATATTGAGTAGAAGTGAGTGGGTTGAAAAATCATTATTTTATATTCAGTCCATGCCTTCAAAAACGAAATAAAAATTCGAGAAACGATTCCTAACACTGCAAGCAACAGAATTTGGCTGTGCGAAGAGCGTGTGATATACGTCAGTAAAATTGGTTTGCCGGGTGTGGAAAGGTGGTTTGTGCAAAGAAGGCGGCATGTGCGCTGAGTGCGTGCGTGGGTATATAGTATCGGGAGTGTGAGTGCGTGAGGGTCGCAAGCGTTATAGAATTACATGAGTCGATTGCAAACTGCATCCAATGACTCCCGTATAAGATGTTAGTTGGGGATATTGGAAGAGCACAACAGGGGTGGGATGACACATGTGGCGGGATACGAAATCGCTTTCTGCGTGTGAGGAGTGGAGAGAGTGAGAGAGAGAGCGAGGAGAAAATATGGAGAGCGAGAGTGGTGTAGAGAGTGAGTGAGGTGAGGCTGAAGTTCATTTCCCCTTTCAGAGCTTTGTGCAGTCTAACGTCAAACCCTTATCGTTATTTTTGAATGTCGCGGTTGAAAATCCATTAAACACATTGAGCATAAAGGAGGGTTGGGGAGGGGGAGAGGAGTGACAGCTGGTATCGTGCCATCTAATTCCGTTGTGTGTGAGCCCTTAATTTTCTTTAAAGAGGATGACGGGGGCGTTTATTTAAGGAGAACAGTGACCGAGTTCCACATGGCGCTAATGTAACCGGAGGTGGGGGACCATGTCACCTGTTAGGCTTTGAGGGTTCAGCCTGTATTAGCCCTTTTTTTCCTTGCTGGGAGGTGGGGGATACCTTTAAAGTCAGCAAGGTAGTACGTTGCTGGTTGGAACGAATCCAATCACTTGATTAAGTAGGTCGTGTGTGTCCACTTGGCTATTTGTCCAAGAATTCTGTCCGGGCGAAACTCGATTCATGTCGAAGGAACGGCGGGTATTGTTCCGTGGCCCGCCAGATTACAAGGAGGGCTGGGGATATGTCCCGTAGGTGGTGTTATCGATTTCATCCTTGGGGGGGTATTCTGCAGAGGGAAAGCAAAAGGTCTTCCACCACACCCCAAACACGCTCTCCAGCAACTTAAGATCGAAAGAATCTGGGATGAGAGTGGGTCAAATTCCTTAAACCATGGAGGCGAGACGCGAAGGCGAGTGTAGAGGTGAGAGTGCGAGCAGAGAGGAGAATACTGCTAGATGTCGTGTAAAGAAAACGGGTGGTCGGTTAACTTCGTGATTATTTTCAAATAAATCATATTGATAGCCCAAACTGAGAATTAAAACCACGCGCGGCGTGAGAGCGAGTGAGAAGAGGTTTTAATTATTTCCTCATTTGCTATACTCTTGCTTCTGTTTTCTTCTTCGCTGCAATTCTTTTTCGCGGGCCCCTGCTGTATATTATATATATATTATATAATATATATATATATAAATATATTATTATGTATTATTATATTGAATATATTAATAATTAAAATATATTTAGGATGAGGTCGGTATATATATATATATGGAGGTATATATATATATTAATATAGGGGTGAGTATATATATATATATATATATAGTATATATAGGAGAGGTTATTTATTATTTGGCGGATGAAGAAATAGGTGAGGAAAGTGAGGAGGAGAGGAGTGATGATACTTTTATGTTAGAGAGTGAGTGTACCAACAATCGGAAAAATTACTAGAGAGATGGCAGAAGAAATCTAACATAGTCAGGTACTGCGGAGACGTCTAAATCAAACATACCAGAGTGAGTGAGTGGGGTTAATTATTATGTTTTGTCCTACATTCTAGTCTAGCATTCCTTTAGCGGGAGCGATTCAGGTCTATGAAAGTCGTTTTTCCTCGTCTCATTATTGGGCGAGGGAGGAGAGTGTAGTGCACTTTACACACCGCACAACAACACACCACACTACACACAATATATATTTATTATATTTATATATATATATATATATTAATATTATATATAATAATAATAATATTATATATATATATATAATATATATATAATAATATAAATATATATTAATATATATATATATAATATAATATATTATAATATATATCTGTATAATGGTAAAGTTACTTTACGCTGCACGTTAATAGTGTAAATTAGTAAATGTAAAACGAAACGAAAATTTAAATAAAAATAAACAGTTTTTAGGGTGAAGGAGAAATTTTAAGAGTAAATGAATTTTTTAGCATTTTGTTGCAAACAGTTTTGGCCGCGTTATGTGATAATTGAAAATAAAATATATAGCAAAGAACGTGAGTGAAGCGTGCAGTGTGTCTATGGAAGAGATAGTGAACGGTCACGTCTCTCTCGTACTGTTGAATATATTTTAAAAATGATTTTTTTTTTTTTTTTTTTTTTTTTTTTTTTTTTTTTTTTTTTTTTTTTTTTTTTTTTTTTTTTTTTTTTTTTTTTACAGCTATCACCACCGCTCACATTATGGGCAAAGCCCTATTTGAAGGAGGGTAACTTCTTCAAACATCAACAAAACAATTTCAAAACTAACGCAGGTGTGGCAAATTACGCAGGATGAAGCACAGACGCGGGCTAAAGCTGAGGGACGATTAATTTTGAGTAGGAAACACAGAAATGGAAGAGAATTGTCGAGCAGAGAGAGAGAGAGAGGAGCACTCGTTGCAGCGAAGAAACAGTCTGGAAGTTGCTGATGATTCAACACTCAGAGCACTCTGTGCCGACACAGACCCCTTGTGCTACGCAGGGCGTCTTAAAGGTGGTGCACGCGAGTGGAAAAAGTTTCCTCGGAGATAGAGAGAATGAGATGGAGTGAGAGAGAGAGAGTGGAAGCAACAAACCATCGCGCCGCGAGAGAGAGAGCAGAGAGAGGAGGGAAGAACTTATAGGTAATATGTCTTTTTGCCTTTGACTCGACCCCTATCAAAAAGCCGGGTGAAACCTGACCAGACCCCCCAGATATGAGAAGCAGTACTCCATACAAGGGCGGATGAGATCCTTGTATATAGCTGGAGTAACCTGGGAAGAGGAAAAAAAAGTCTCGCCACTCTAAAAAACAGAACTCCCATTGGTCCTTGAGTGCCGGCCTTAGGCAACCGTTTTGTTTGCTGTGAGGTTCCAAGACATTTTTTTGTTTAGTGTTAAGGGCAAGAATGTTTATATTGTAACAGGAGAGGACGAGAGAACCGTCGAAAGCGGATTAGGGAAATTTAAGAAGTGTGAGGAGAGGGATGGATTTGTAAAGAAGTTGAAAGTTTTTAAAAAGAATAGAATTGTCCTAGCCTATATACGAGCACACCCGGAATATTCTTTTCACTTAAGTGGTAAATACTTGGTTACTACGTGAATCAGACGTGACATGGAATTCCCCACACAAGAAACAAGGGCAGAAGCAAATTAAGATCGGTTTATGTGATATTTTATGTGAGAAAAGTAGAATACAAGTATACTATCGTTTATCAGCAAACTGAGACCGGAAATGAAGACACAAAAACCGTGGCAGCAACCAATTCGATGCAAAGAATCAGTTTCCGACCTGACACAATCCAACCTGAAATTGAACACACCACACACAAGCAAACCGTGTTATTGATAAGAAATTGCAACATGGAAAATAAAACTAAAAGGACTAAAGCTCTTAATAACTAGATGTCCGGTTATTTTTATTTATATTATAAATAGCAGGTCCCTGAACATTGAAAACCAAGATAACTCTGATGTTTTTATTCAAAAATGACAAAAACAGCAGGTCCCAATGGAACCTTACAAACCAAAATGATTTGGATATTTTTTCTCATTATATATAAGTCTCAGAGTCAATCTAAAACTGGTGACTGTAAACAATACCTATTGCTCAGGATTTTTTAAAAAATATATATATAAGGCTCTCAATGAGTAACTTTTCCAAAAGAGACTTTTTTATTATTTACCATTATTTTATTATATAACCATTGATTTATAACTGCTTAAATTTTTCAATACACGGTTGCATTTATCAACACAATTCGAATGTGAAAAGCGGTCATACTCAGGAGTGATCAAGGTGGACTCTCAAAGGTAGCAAAGAAGTGCCCACTAATACGGACCCCATGTGACACCCAAGTACAGCTTAAATTAAAATGACAGTATAAGTGAGAAATTTAATAATTTTAATGCACAATAGCAATAAATGTTAATAGCGTAAATTTGCGGTTTTGTCTAATTGATATAAGGTATGTTGAGGTCGAAACTAATTATGATCGAATATAGTTTTTATCCGACGTTTAGCCAAGATACGGGTTTGGGGGTAGTTTTTTTAATGAAATTTCAATGAAGAAGAGAGAAGAAGAGGGATCAATGTCCTTACAAATAAGAAGATTAAAACTAATAATAGGAGCAAAAAACATTTGGACTTCTATCCTAAAAGAAGATACAATAGTGACCTGAGACTCAGTGCCACTAGAAGCAAAGGGTAATTTACCCCAAATTATATGACCTTAAGTTGGTCTTTATTAAACTTACATTATCAATTTTCTGATATGGCTTGAGATAATGAGGTAGATGGTTTCCTCCTGCCAGGAGGCTGATGTCAAAGATAATATATGAAGGTGGACTCGGATTGGCAAGAGGGACGTGGTGTTGTCTGAGCATCTGTTTGGTTTTCACAAGCCCAGGTATTTTATGATCGTTAGAAAGACGATCTACTATGACAGCAGAAATAGGGATCACACCCTACCTGGTGGGGTGTGAGAGATTGTGTGGGTCTCTGTTCTGTAACCTGATGAGGGGAGAAGGATTACCCTTCCCTATCAAATACACGTCTTTCTGGCAGATCCTGATATTCACTTTTATGTTTCATTTGCTTTATTGTCATACCGGTTCACACATGGAGACGAAGTTTGAGGTTATATTTTTTATGGAATAATCAATAAAAGAAAAAAAACGTGTTTAAACCAAGGTGAGTTTAACACCGACATCAAAACAATTACATTTCAGGTCCAGCTACTTAAGGCATGTTCTACTAGCTCTAGACCATAGGAGTAACCTCCAATATTCTTCGTTTTCTCATACACATGAGGTCTTTGCATAATTTCAGCGATTCGTCCACTGGCATGCCCCTAAAACCCCAGGTGCCAAAACGGTGTGAGCAATCCCACATCAATCCCGATATATTACATACTACTATCCACTACCTCCAAAACTCTTACTTAGCAAAGAACCATTCTCCTCACGATGGCAATTGTAAAGCTTTATTAGTGAAGGACCCTCTAGCACATTAATGAGAAATGTGTCCTTATCGTGTCAGAGCTGTAACGGAATCGAGTTAAGTTTTCATTTTATAAACGAAACATTAACCTTATTTTAAATCCTGATGTAAAAGAACTTGCAAAGGCCTGGTTATTCTTTGAACAAAAGACGAGATACTTCTGCATTTAAAAATCCTAGAGCAGAAAAGATTTTGTGTTACAAACATTAATAGATTTTCCCCTCGTCGGGACTTGCCTGACATCCCAAATATTCGTGTACTGCTGACCTTTAATACCCTTTATCCACCTACAAAGGTGAAAATAGGGTTCACAATTTATAGTGTTCGCACGTTTATCGCTCGACCGAGACTTTGCTTTAAATGTCAATGGTTTGGTCATCCCCTAAGATACTGTAGGGGACCGGATGACATATGCCCTGTCTGCAGAGAATTATTTCACATTTCCTGTAAAAATATCTCTCACTGTACAAATTGTTTAGGACCTTACAGTGCTTCTTCCTTCAAATTAACGTCTTACCTTATTATAACTACCTCAATACCTAACTCCAGCTGGCAGTATGATTGAGAGGATATAGCTTCTTTTTATCATTCCACACTATCCTACCTTCTCCCTTCAATAAGCGGTTTCCGACTTTTGGGGATGCTTTTCACTTCTTTTATCAGGTTGTCATCTCGGTAGCGAAAGCTTTCATTCCACAATATTCCACAGGCAGACGGTCGGCAACCTCTTGGTGGTCCCAAGAATGCGCACAAGCTAACCAGAGAAGAAGAAACTCTACAAGCAATGCAAAAGGACCCGTGCCATCCAAAATATGATTATTTTTAAAGCAGTTGCGGCGAGATCTCGGCGAATTAATTGTCAAACACGTAAACAATATCTTCGAACTTAATTTCAACATAGTCAACTCCTAACTCTCGCTTTCTTTAGTGTGGAAAGTTGCACAGAAATATCTCGCCACTCTAACAACTTCTTACCCACAGTCCTCCGTAATGAGCCTGACATTCCCGACATGACTTCCGTTATGTCTGCTGTTGCAAAAGCATTAGGTTATAGTTTTGCTAGCCACTCGAGTTCTTTCCGGTATTCGGAAGCCTTTCAAAAGTTGAGAACTAACACTGCACTGCCAGACCTCTCAACAGGGAAAGGGAAGATCATACCTATAACCGTCTTTTTACACTTCCAAAGTATCAAACTGCACTGGCGAATAGCAAAGACGGTGCCCTTGGTTCAAACATGATTTTGTACATAATGCTTTGTCATATTCACCCCTCGGTATCAGCGTTTTTTTGCTGGATCTGTATAATAGAATCTGAATCGAATTTTCTTTTAAATCTATTTGGAACACAGCTTTTGTAATTCCTATCCCAACTGTGAAAAGGTCGTAGTTGGGAAACCAAAAGTTAATTCGCTAACGTTGTCTTCTTAAATTATAATTGGAGAAAATGGTTCCTGGCACCTTCTCCTGTTCTGGAGAGTAGCCAAGTTTTCTCAAGCTTCCAGTTAGGTTTCCACAAAAATCATTCGCCTGCAGATCCATTGTTAAAATTGGACCATGACATCCGGAAAGTCTTATCAACTGATGGGATGGTTCTTGATGTTTTTTTACTTGAAAGAAGCTAGACCAAACTGAGAAGCTGAGGGTTTTCCTTAAACTCGCATTGCGCTTGGTCACCGGGGACAGCACCTTGTTTTAATTAAATGTCTTCTGTTAAATAGATCCATACCAGTATGGTGCTCTTCTATTCTGTCATGCCACGTTTCTCTGAATGAAGGCGTTTAACAGGGTAGTGTTCTAGGTATATTACTATTTGCTCCCGGATTTAATGATATTGTTATTCTATCCTTGGATGGGTCAATTTTTTTACTCTATGTAATGCCTTGTGCTATATATATATTATATATATATATAATATATATAATTTTATATTATATATATATATATATATATATAAATATATATATATATATATATATATATATTAATATAATATATATATATATATATATATATATATATATATATATATATATATATATATATATTATATATATAAGTTATATATATATATATATATATATAATATATATATATATATATATATATATATATACTATATAGTATATATATATAATATATATTATATATATATGTATATATATATATTATATATATATATATTATATATATATATATAATATAATATATTATATATTATATATATATTATATATTATATATATACATTATATAATATAAATATCATATATATATATAATATATATATTATATATATATATGTATATATATTATATATATATATATAGTATATATATACATATATATATATACTATATATAATATATTATATAATATATAATATTAATTATATATATAATATATCTAAATATATATATATATATATATATAGTATATATATATTATATATAGTATATACATAGCCGTTACCATTTTCTTGAGCGTCAACTTTATCTAGCTATTGATAATATTTCAAAATTTGGGTAACTCCAATGGCTTTCTTTTCTCTCCCAACAAAACCTTAGCAGAGATTTTTTAAGAAAAGTGAATCGAAGAACCAGCACCTTCTTCAGGAACTACCTTTTATTAGTTTCCTATTCCTGTACTTTACAGGTAAAATATTTAGGACTCATTCTATACGATCACTTAACATATGCACCGCATATAAATTCCCTGAAAACGTCCTGCAATCCCGTGCTTGACCTTTCACGTCATCTTGCCTCAAAACCTTAGGATGCTGATCGTAAGTCCCTTTTACGTTTTATATTCGCCTATTCCGATTGAAGTTGGATATGCTGTGTAAGTATATGGTCAGACCTCCCATCTCACTCACTGTTAAATCAACCCAAAGATTCGATTGTATTCCACTGGAACCTTCCAATCGTCCCCCCGGGTGAGCCTTTTGAATCCAACGTGATTCCACTCTCTCTTTGAAGGGAATACAT
>JABUQX010087519.1:0-5000 GCA_015478945.1 Trachelipus rathkii
GAGAGAGAGAGAGAGAGAGAGAGTTAACTACTACTACTAACACTTTTCATCAGTTCTTATTACCGACCGCGAAAGCCTTCTACATATGAATACATTGAAACTTAGAGTTATTACAAACAAAATCAACACAAAACAACAACGCAGAAACAGAATCAACACATAAAACAACAACAACACGCAAGAAACAGAATCGACACAAAAACAACAACATTCGCAAGAACATCATCTAACAACAGCCACCCACGAACAAGCAACAATGCCATTCACCATTCACGGAAACCTTATGCTAAGAGCACAATTACACTTTTACTTCTAAAATAAAAAATTTAAGAAATTTTCATTAAAAACATATACTTACAGACCTCAAAGCAGTAAAACGCAATAGCGCAAATGCCTAGCAACAGTGGGGCGAATATTTGGCTTTTTTGTTTTACTGCTTTACTGCCATTTAAATGCATTAAAACATATACCTTTACAACCCCCAAACAGGAAAGCAGTAAATCAATAGCCGTAAATGCTTAGCACAGTGTGAATAATAAAGGCTTTTAAACTGCTTACTGCTTTGTATCATATTTTTAATATATAATGAGGCTATTTTATTAAAAACATTTTGATATACTTAAAAATAAGTAATAAATCTGAGTCGTTCACTTATTACTAAATTTATTTCAAAGTTTTTTTTTAAATAATTTGTTATTTATTATATTATTAATTATTATTAATTATTATTATTATTATTATTATTATTATTTCCTGACCTCTTAATCATGCTGAAGATGTGATCTTCTGCTTCTACTATTACAACAACTACAACTAATTAGTACTACTACTACTGCTACAGCTACTAATGCCCGCTATTACAAACTACTACTACTACTACTGCTTTCTACTAATAAAAATTCTGCCTCTATTATTTCATTTATTATTAATTATTATATTTTTTATTATTATTTGTTTATTATTAATTATTATTATTATTTTATTATTATTATTATTAATTATTATTATATAAGACATTACTAATAAACTAATGGCGCAAATCAAACCACGTGCGCACACGAGTTGCGCACAACACGAGCGTTCGTTCATTACGCAGTCATGGACGTATGTAAGTTATATATATATATATATATATTATATATATATATATATATATATATATATATATATATAAATATATAATAATAATATATATCATATATATATATAATATAAATCAATTACATAGATACATATACAAAAACATTTAGTTAATTAAAACAAAACAATACATTTATATTAGGTGTTTAATTAAACACACAGTTATTTCAAAGTTTCTTAATAATATTCTTGAGGGATTTTTAAAAGAATTTATAATTATTACTATTAACTGTTAATACTTTTTGTTTATAAATTTTATGAGTATCAACTTTTAAAATAATTTTTACTAAAATATTATGAAATCTTATTAAAAACATATTTTACGTACCCTAAAACAATAAAACTAATGCAAGACCCTAACACCCCTCCCACACCATACTGTACAACGGTTTGGTTCATTGAACTTACTGCTTTTACACTCATATTTAAGCATTGTAATAAGTATAAACATAGCAAAATAAATTATTCTCTGTTAACATATATTTATGAAAATCATTTTAGGATTTTATTTAAAAACCAATTATTCACCTACATTTATATTATTCATTCAATGCTGACTAAAATATCTCAAAGTTTTTAAAAAATTTGGTTGTTTTATTATTATTATTATTATTATTATTATTATTATTATTATTATTATTATTATTATTATTATTATCATCATCTATGTACACTGCCAATCCAGCACGAAAAGCACACAACAACGTACATTCCTCGCAGATATGAGACTGGGCTCTTTCTGTGAAATGTGATGAAATAACTACTTTAGCCCTAAATTTAGGATACGCCTTTTTCCGCCCAGGGCTGTTTTAAGCCTAATACCAGATCGAAAGGTAGTTCCAGCATAGACAAGAATCAAAAACCGATCTTATTATCGTTATTATTTTTTATAAATATATTTCATACTGAAACATGATGGTTCGGTGAGAATCTTTATACAGGTAAGAAGGAAAAGCTTTCCTTTCGTGTGAGTGGATGGAGTAAACCTTAGCTCTATATAGCCTCGTTTGTGATTGGTAGAAAATTATTTTATCACCTTTTTCGCTTTAAGGTATGTAAAAACATGTTTTTTCATATCCTTAACCTTGGCTGGAAACGGATGAAAATTAACAGTTCTTTAAACTAATTTTAAAATCGCGCGAACTGGAAGGACCTCAAAGCGTGCAAGGGTGTCTATCTTAAAATTCTGTGTGTGATTAGCACACTTGTACCAGGGTTTTTAAAATACACCACCATTTTTGAACACATGTAATAAACCCCATAGCTACAACCTTTTAAGATGCTGGCATCTTACAGTTCAATTCACTCGTAAATATCATTTACACTGTATTACTACCCCATTCCTTTAAGCTGATGATGTCATAAAACTTTTATATTTTATATACATTTAGCTCTTAACATACTTTTAGATCATTATACATAAAAGTAAAAATTAAAAAAGAAACTTTACTACATATTTGGAAATTTAAAAATCATAGACTTACATATTTTGGCATTGGATATATTTACAGGAATATTAAATATTTCAACATTAAATATATTTACAAGAATAATATATATATATAAATATATATTATATATATATATATATATATATATATATATATATATATATATATATATATATATATATATATATATATATATATATATATATAATATTATATATATATATATATATATATAAAACCGCAATACATTTTCCAACGGGGGCTTTAATGACATCTACAAGATTAAACGTTTCTACGATCTTTACAAATATGCAGTGCATTTATGTCGTTAATCAATTATGGTAGTTTCGTGTCCTCATTAATTACTTCGCGGACTAGCACATATGTAAAAAAGTTCCCCTCTCTGATATCATGGTGTATTTAGATTCTGGATCGTCTGTCTAGATACTTTCTTGCCATAGTTTTCTAAGTAGATAGACGAATTTCTGTACATCTATAGAATTCAGAAAGCGTTCGATGATGATTCCAGAGTCATCAATTAGCATTTTCTTGAATGCGTAGTACTCCTGGTAAAGCATGTAGTGGGTGACTGTTACATAATTAGATAGTACACTCGCTTTCTTCATATGCATTAACACACGCCTGCGCACATCTGACATATTTCAACTGCTGTAAACCTGAAATGTAGAACCCATAGGATGTACGTTCAAATGCGTCTGTTTCATTATTTCTCTCCCATAATCTCACTTCCAAACTGAATATGCGTTGATGATTAGAAAAGGATAGAGTAAGCTGTTTGGTCTTTGCTCCCTCGCTCTGACTAATAACTGTAATTGGCCAGTTTAACTCCGTTCTCGGCTTAAAGTACTCACTAAGGCAGACCTCAGTGTGTTTACATATACAAAGTAATTCATCGGCACATGAAAATACGTTTGAAACTGTAATACGGTGAATTACTAACACACGTGAAAAATTCAATTCCGTTGGGTTTCCTTTTATATAAGATTGTAGCTCCACTTCCAGGTATTTTTACTTCCCATTGTATACCTGTTAAGACGAATCATAATATACACTTAACGGGAATGGAGCACTTTTAAGATAGAGTAGAGAACTTGTTCACGGCTTGACAGCTAAAGCGACTATGATTTTAAAATGAGTTTAAAGAACTAAGTTAATTTTCATTCGATTCCAGCCAAGGTTAAGGATATGAAAAAACATGTTTTTACATACCTTAAAGCGAAAAAGGTGATAAAATAATTCTACCAATCACAAACGAGGCTATATAGAGCTAATGTTTACTCCATCCACTCACAAGAAAGGAAAGCTTTTCTTTCTTACCTGTTTAAAGATTCTCACCGAACCATCATGTTTCAGTAAGATATATTTATAAAAATAAGAATGATAATAACATCGGTTTTTGATTCTTGCTCTATGCTTGGAACTGAACTTTGATCTGGTATTAGGTTTAAAAACAGCCTGGCGAAATAAGGGTATCCAAATTTAGGGTAAAAGTATTTTATTCCAATCAACTTTCCACAGAAAGAGCCCAGTCTCATATCTGCGAGGAATGAACGTTGTTGTGTGCTTTTCGTGCTGGATTGGTAATAATGATAAAATAATAATATAATAATAAAATGAATAATAATAATAATAATGAGATCCAAATTATTAAACTTTGAAATATTTTAGGTCAGCATTGAGATGAATACATTAAATGTAGTGATAAATTGGTTGTTTTTAATAAAATTCTAGAATGATTCTTAATAGAATATAGTGTTAACAGAGAAGAATTTTATTTTGCTGATGTTTATACTTATTACAATGCTAAATATGATGTAAAGCAGTAAAGTAGTAAATCAGTAAATGTTGTACAGTATGGTGTGGAGGGGTGTTAGGGTCTTGCATTACTGTATTGCTTTAAGGCACGTAAAATATATGTTTTTAATAAGATTTCAATATTTTAGTAAAATTATTTTAAAACTTGATACTTATAAAATTTATAAACCAAAAGTATTTTTTTTGTTAATAGTAATTAAATTATATTTGAAATTTTTTCAAAGATAATGATTTATTATAGAAATTTTAAAAACTTTGAAATATTTTGTTTATAATTTGAACGAGTACATATAAATGTATATGTTTAATTAAAACATAAAATGGTATATGTCATCTATGTAATTATATATATATATATATTATATATAATATATATATATATGATATATAATCTATATATATATATATATATAATATATTATATATATATATATATATATTAATATATATATATATATAATATATATATTCTATATATTCATATACGTCCCACGACTGCGTAATGAACGTAACGCTCGGGTGCGCAACTCGGTGCGCACGTGTGTTGATGCGCCATTAGTTTATAGTATGTCT
>JABUQX010087519.1:10000-18979 GCA_015478945.1 Trachelipus rathkii
CATGCGCACGCGCATACCAAAATGAGCATGCGCATACCAAAATCAACATGCGCATTCGCATACCAAAATCATTATGCGCATGCGCATAGAAAAATAAACATGCGCATACCAAAATAGAGATGCGCATGCGCATACCGAAATAAAAATGCGCATGCGCATACAAAAATCAACATGCGCATGCGCATACCAAAATCAACATGCGCATGCGCATAACAAAATTAACATGTGCATGCGCATACCAAAATAAACATCGCATTGCGCAAATACCAAAATAGATGCGCCTAACCACAAAATAGAGAATGCGCATTGCGCATACCAAAAAGAGATGCGCGATGGCAAACCCGAAATAAACATGCGCATGCGCATAACTAAATAGAGATGCCGCATTGCGCATACAAATCAAACAGTGCAGTAGCGCATACGCAAAATCAACATGCGCACTCGCAATACAAAATCGTTTTAATGCGCATGAGCGCATAAAAAAATAAACATGCGCATGCGCATACAAAATAGAGATGCGCATCGCATACCTGAAATAAAAATCGCATGCGCATTATCCAAAATAAAATCGCCATACCAAAATCAACATGCGCATGCGCATACCAAAATCAACATGCGCATGCGCATAACAAAATAAACATGCGCATGCGCATACCAAAATAAACATGCGAGTGCGCATACCAAAATACACATGCGCATAGCAATATAGAGATGCGCATATTAAACAAAACTTGCGCATGCGCATAACAAAACAAGCATGGGCATACAAAAATAAAAATGCGCATGCGCATACCAAAATAAACATGCGCATACCAAAATAGAGATGCGCATGGCGCATACCGAAATAAACATGCGGCATGCGCAATACCCAAAATCAACATTGCGCATGCCGCATACAAAATAAATGCCGCAGTGCGCATACCAAAAATCAAACATGCGCATGCGCTACCAAAATAAACATGCGCATGCGCATACCAAAATAAACATGCGCATGCGCATACAAAAATAGAGATGCGCATGCGCATACCAAAATAAACATGCGCATGCGCATACCAAAATAGAGATGTGCATGCGCATACCGAAATAAATATGCGCATGCGCATACCAAAATAAACATGCGCATGCGCTTACCAAAATCAACATGCGCAGGCGCATAACAAAATCAACATGCGCATGCGCATACCAAAATCAACATGCGCATTCGCATACCAAAATCATTATGCGCATGCGCATAGAAAAATAAACATGCGCATGCGCATACCAAAATAGAGATGCGCATGCGCATACCGAAATAAAAATGCGCATACAAAAATAAACATGCGCATGCGCATATCAAAATCAACATGCGCATGCGGATACCAAAATCAACATGCGCATGCGCATAACAAAATTAACATGCGCATGCGCATACCAAAATAAACATGCGCATGCGCATACCAAAATAGATGCGCATACCAAAATAGAGATGCGCATGCGCATACCAAAATAAACATGCGCATACCAAAATAGAGATGCGCATGCGCATACCGAAATAAGCATGCGCATGCGCATACCTAAATAGAGATGCGCATGCGCATACCAAAATCAACATGCGCAGGCACATAACAAAATAAACATGCGCATGCGCATAAAGAAATAAACATGCGCATGCGCATTTTAAAATAAATTTGCGCATGCGCATAACAAAACAAACATGCGCATGCGCTTAGTGAAATAAACATGCGCTTGCGCATACCAAAATAAACATGCGCATGCGCATACCAAAATAGAGATGCGCATGCGCATACAAAAATAAACATGCGCATGCGCATAACAAAATAAACATGTGCATGCGCATACCAAAATAAATATGCGCATGCGCATACCGAAATAAACATGCGCATTTGCATACCAAAATAAAGATACGCATGCGCATACCGAAATAAACATGCGCAAGCGCATACCAAAATAAACATGCGCACGCGCATACCAAAATCAGCATGCGCATACCAAAATCAACATGCGCATTCGCATACCAAAATCATTATGCGCATGCGCATAGAAAAATAAACATGCGCATACCAAAATAGAGATGCGCATGCGCATACCGAAATAAAAATGCGCATGCGCATACAAAAATCAACATGCGCATGCGCATACCAAAATCAACATGCGCATGCGCATAACAAAATTAACATGTGCATGCGCATACCAAAATAAACATGCGCATGCGCATACCAAAATAGATGCGCATACCAAAATAGAGATGCGCATGCGCATACCAAAATAGAGATGCGCATGCGCAAACCGAAATAAACATGCGCATGCGCATACCTAAATAGAGATGCGCATGCGCATACCAAAATCAACATGTGCATGCGCATACCAAAATCAACATGCGCATGCGCATACAAAAATCATCATGCGCATGCGCATAACAAATAAACATTAGCGCAAGTGCGCATACACAAAAAAAACATGCGCATAGCAATATAGATGCGCATATTAAAACTTGCGCATGCGCATAACAAAACAAGCATGGCATACAAAAATAAACATGCGCATGCGCATACCAAAATAAACATGCGCATGTTCATACCAAAATAGAGATGCGCATGCGCATACCGAAATAAACATGCGCATGCGCATACCAAAATCAACATGCGCATGCTCATACCAAAATAAACGATGCGCCAATGCCGCATAGCCAAAACACATCGCGCATGCGTGTACCAATAATCAACGACTGGCATGGCCACACCACAAAATAAAAACTCGCGCATGCGCCATACATCACTAACATCGCGCATGCTTTATAACCAAAACCCACGATGCGCCTGCGCATCACCAACATAGAAGATGCGCAATAGGCGCCAATGACCAAAAAAACATGCGCATCGCGCATACCAAAATAAGTACGAATTGCCAATCGCGCATCACACCGAAATAAACATGCGCATGCGCTACCAAAATAAACATGTCGGCATGTGCGCTTACCAAAATCAACATGGCGCAGGCGGCATATAACAAAATCAACATGCGCAATGCGCGATACCAAAATAAAAATGCGCATGCGCATATCAAAATAAACATGCGCATACCGAAATAAGCATGCGCATACCAAAATAAACATGCGCATGCGCATACCAAAATAAGCATGCGCATAGTGAAATAAATATGCGCTATCGCATACCTAAATTAACAATGCGCATCGCCGCCATACAAAATAAACATGCGCATGCGCATATCAAAATAAACATGCGCATACCAGAATAGAGATGCGCATGCGCATACCGAAATAAACGCGCATGCGCATACCAAAATAAATTTGCGCATGCGCATACCAAAATACACCTAACCCAGCCTAACCTAACCTTAACTAATTAGGTTAGGTTAGGGTTCTGGTTAGGTATGGTTAGGTTAGGTATGGTTAGGTTATGGTTAGGTTAGGTTAGTTTAGGTTAAGTTAGGTTAGGTTAGGTTAGGTTGTTAGGTTAGGTTAGGTTTAGGTTAGGTTAGGTTAGGTTAGGTTAGGTTAGGTTAGGTTTGGGTTAGGTTAGGTTAGGTTAGGTTAGGTTAGGTTAGGTTAGGTTAGGTTAGGTTAGGTTAGGGTTAGGTTAGGGTTAGGGTTAGGTTATGGTTAGGTTAGGTTAGGTTAGGTTAGGTTAGGTTAGGTTAGGTTAGGTTAGGTTAGGTTAGGTTAGTTTATGGTTAGGTTAGGTTATGGTTAGGTTAGGTTTAGGTTATGGTTAGGTTTAGGCTTAAGGTTAAAGTTAGGTTAGGGTTAGGTTAGGTAGGTGAGGTTAGGTTATGGTTGGTTAGGTTTACGGTATGTAGGTTTAGGTTCGGTTTAGGTTAGTTAGTTTAGGTTAGGGTTAGGTTTTAGGTTAGGTTAGGTAGTTAGGTTAGGGGTTAGGTTTAGGTTAGGTTTGGGTTATGGTTATGGTTAGGTTAGGTTACGGTTAGGTTATGGGTTGGTTATGGTTAAGGTTATGTTTGGTTAGGCTTAGGGTTAATAGTTAGGTTAGGTAGGTTAAGGTTAGGTTAAGGTTAGGTAGTTTTCGTGTTAGGTTAGGTTATGTAGGTTAGGTTAGGTAGGTTAGGTTTAGGTTAGTTTAGGTTTAGTTAGGTTAGGTTTTAGTTGGTTTTAGGTTTGGTTTTAGGTTAGGTTAGGTGTTAGGTTAGGTTTTAGGTTAGGTTAGGTTAGGTTAGGTTAGGTTAGGTTAGGTTTAGGTTAGGTTAGGTTAGGTTAAGGTTAGGTTTTAGGTTAGGTAGCGTTTAGGTTAGGTTACTTTAGGTTAGGTTACATTAATTTAGGTTAGGTATGGTTAGGTAGGGATATATATAAGACAGTTAGGTTAGTAGTTACTTTTTAAGGTTAGGGTAGTTAGGTTAGGTTAGGTGGGTTAGGTAAGGTTAGGTTGGTTAGGGTTGGTTAGGTTAGGTTAGGTTAGGTTTAGGCTAGGTTAGGTTAAGTTAGTGTTAGGTAGGTTGGTTAGGTTAGGTTTAGGTTTTAGGTTAGGTTAGGGGTTACGGTTAGGTTAGGTTAGGCTTAAGTTCAAGGTTAGGTTAGGTTACGGTTAGGTTAGGTTAGGTTAGGCTTGGTTAGGTTAGGTCTTAGGTTAGGTAGGTTAGGTTAGGTTAGGGTTGGTCTAGGTTAAGTTAGGTTAGGTTAAGGTTTAGGTTGGTAGGTTAGGTTAGGTTAGGTCTCATAGGTTAGGTTAGTTAGGCCTATAGGTTAAGGTACGGTTTTAGGGTTGGTTCTAGGTTAGGTTTAGGTTTAGGTTAGGTTAGGTTAGGTTAGGTTAGGTTAGGTTTAGGTTAGGTTAGGTTAGTTAGGTTAGGTTAGGCTTAGGTTAGTTAGATTAGGTTAGGTAGGTTAGGTTTAGTAGATTTACGGTTTAAGGTTTTAGCCGTCTAGGTTTTAGGCATTAGGATTAGGTTTAGGTTAGGTTAGGTTTATTATTTTTTTTATGCATTATATTATAAATTATTATAAAATTATATTATAAGGGTTTTATTATTATATTAAGTTAGGTTAGGTTTAGGTTAGGTTAGGTTAGGTTTAGGTTTAGGTTAGGTTAGGTTAGGTTAGTTAGGTTTAGGTTAGGTTAGGTTAGGTTAGGTTAGGTTAGGTTAAGGTTAGGTTAGGTTAGGTTAGGTTAGGTTAGGTTAGGTTAGGTTAGATTAGATTTTAGGATCGGTTGTTAGGTTAGGTTAGTTAGGTTAGGTTAGGTTAGGTTAGGTTAGGTTAGGTTACGGTTAGGTTAGGTTAGGCTTAGGCTTAAAGGTTAGGTTAGGTTGGTTAGTTAGGTTAGGTTAGTTAGGTTAGGTTAGGTTAGGTTAGGTTAGGTTAGGTTAGGTTAAGGTTAGGTTAGTTTAGGTAAGTTAGGGTAGGTAGGTAGGTAGGTTAGGTTAGGTTAGGTTAGGTTTAGTTAGGTTAGGTTAGGTTAAGGTTCTTAGGTTAGGTAGGTTAGGTAGGGTTAGGTTAGGTTAGGTTAGGTTAGGTTAGGTTAGGTTAGGTTAGGTTAGGTTAGGTTAGGTTAGGTTAGGTTAGGTTAGGTTAGGTTAGGTTAGGTTAGGGTAGGTTAGGGTAGGTTAGGTTAGGTTGGTTAGGTTAGGTTAGGTAAGGTTAGGTAACGTTAGGTTAGTTAGGTTAGGTTTAGGTTAGGTTAGGTTAGGTTTAAGGTTAGGTTAAGGTTAAGGTTAGGTTAGGTTGGTTAGGTGGTTAGGTTTGGTTATGGTTGGTAGGTAGGTTTGTTATGTTGGTTGGTTAGGTTAAGGTTTAGGTTAGGTTAGGTTAGGTTAGGTTAGGTTAGGTTAGGTTAGGTTAGGTTAGGTTAGGTTAGGTTAGGTTAGGTTAGGTTAGGTTAGGTTAGGTTAGGTTAGGTTAGGTTAGGTAGGGTTGGGTTGGGTTGGTTAGGTAGGTTAGGTTAGTTAGGTTGGTTGGGTCGGGTAGGTTAGTTAGGTAGGTTAGGTTAGGTTTAGGCTTTAGGTTAGGGTTAGGTTAGGTTAGGTTAGGTTAGGTTATGGTTTAGGTTAGTTAGGTTAGGTTAGGTTTAGGTTAGTTAGGTTAGGTTAAGGTTAAGGTTTTAGGTTAGGTAGGTTAGGTTAGGTTCAGGTTAGTTGGTTAGGTTAGTGGCTTAGGTTAGGTTAGGTTAGGTTAGGTTAGGTAGGTTAGGTTTAGGTTATAGGTTAGGTTAGGTTGTTAGGTTGGTTAGGTTAGGTTAGGTTAGGTTGGTTAGGTAGGTTAGGTTAGGTTAGGTAGGTTAGGTTAGGTTAGGTTTAGGTTGGTAGGTTAGGTTAGATTACGTTAGTTATTAAAATAGGTTAGGTTGTGTTAGGTTATGTCAATTAGCGTTAGATAAGTTAGGTTAGGTTAGGTTAGGTTAGGTTAGGTTAGGTTAGGTTAGGTTAGGTTAGGTTAGGTTAGGTTAGGTTAGGTTAGGTTAGGTTAGGTTAGGTTAGGTTAGGTTAGGTTAGGTTAGGTTAGGTTAGGTTAGGTTAGGTTAGGGTAGGTTTAGGTAGGGTAGGTTGCGGTAACGCCAGGTAGGTAGTTGGGTTAGGTTAGGTTAGGTGTGGTTAGGTTAGGTTAGGTTAGGTTAGGTTAGGTTAGGTTAGGTTAGGTTAGGTTAGGTTAGGTTAGGTTAGGTTTAGGTTAGGTTAGGTTAGGTTAGGTTAAGTCTTAGGTTTATGTTGTTAGGTTAGGTAGGTAGGTTAAGGTTAGGTTAGGTTAGGTTAGGCGTTAGGGTTAGGTTGGTTAGGCTTAGGTTAGTTAGTAGGTTAGGTGTAGGTAGCTTAGGTTAGGTTAGTAGGTTAGGCTTAGGTTAGGTTAGGTTAGGTTTAGGTTAGGTTCAGGTTTAGGGTTAGGTTGGGTTAGGTTGGTTAGGTTAGGTTAGGTTAGTTCAGGTTAGGTTAGGTTAGGTTAGGTTAGGTTAGGTTAGGTTAGGTTAGGTTAGGTTAGGTTAGGTTAGGTTAGGTTAGGTTAGGTTAGGTTAGGTTAGGTTAGGTTAGGTTAGGTTAGGTTAGGTTAGGTTAGGTTTGGGTTAGGTTAGGTAGGGTTAGGTAGGTTAGGTTAGGTTAGGTTTAGGTTAGGGTTTAGTAGTTAGGTTAGGTTTAGGTTAGGTAGGTTAGGTTAGGTTTACGTAGTTGATTCAGGTTAGGTTAGCGTTGGCTTAGGTTACGGTTAGGTTTAGGTTAGGTTAGGTTAGGTTAGGTTTAGGGTTAGTTAGGTTAGGTTTAGGTTTAGGTTAGGTTAGTAGGTTAGGTTAGTAGGTTTAGGTTAGTTAGGTTGGTTAGGTAGGTTAGGTTAGGTTAGGTTAGCTTAGGTTAGGTTAGGTTAGGTTAGTTAGGTTAGGTTTGGGGTTCTAGGTTAGGTTAGGTTAGGTGTTAGGTTAGGCTTAGGTTAGGTTAGGTTAAAGGCTAGGTTAGTTAGGTTAGGTTAGGTTACGGTTAAGGTTAGGTAGGCTAGGTTAGGTTAGGTTAGGTTAGGTTAGGTAGGTTAGGTTTAAGGGTTAGGTTAGGCTTAGGTTAGGTTAGGTTAGGTCAGGTTTTAGGTTAGGTTTACAGGTTTAGGTTAGGTTAGGTTAGGGTTACGCGTTAGGTTCAGGTTAGGGTTAGGTAGGTTGGTTAGGTTAGGTTACGGTTAGGTTAGGTTAGGTTAGGTTAGGTTAGGTTAGGTTAGGTTTAGGTTTAGGTTAGGTTAGGTTAGGTTAGGTTAGGTTAGGTTAGGTGTTAGGTTAGGTTAGGTTAGGTTAGTTAGGTTAGGTTAGGTTAGGTTAGGTTAGGTTAGGTAGGTTTGGTTAGGTTGTAGGTTAGCGTTAGTTACGGTTTAAGGTTAAGGTTAGGTTTACGTTAGGTTAGGTTAGGTTAGGTGGTTAGGTTAGGTTAGTGTTAGGTAGGTTAGGTTAGGTTCTAGGTTAGGTTAGGTTAGGCGAGGTTAGGTTTAGGTTAGGTTAAGGTTAGGTTAGGTTCAGGTTAGGTATAGGTTAGGCTTTAGGTTAGCTTAGGTTTAGGTTGTAAGGTTAGGTTTAGGTTAGGTTAGGTGAGGTTAGGTTAGGGTTAGGTTAGGTTAAGGTTAGGTTAGGTTATGGTTAGGTTAGGTTAGGTTAAGGTATGGTTAGGTTAGGTTAGGTTAGGTTAGGTTAGGTTTAGGATTGGTTAGGTTAGGTAGGTTAGGTTAAGGTTTAAGGTTAGGTTAGGTTAAGTTGGTTAGGTTAGGTTAAGGTTAGGTTAGGTTAGGGTTAGGTTAGGTTTAGGTTAGGTTAGGCTTAGGCTTAGGTTAGGGTTAGGTTAGTTAGTTAGGTTACGGTTGGTTGTTAGGTAGGTTAGGTTAGGTTGGTGTTAGGTTACGGTTAGGTCTTAGGTTTAAGTTGGTTAGGTTAGGCTTCGGTAGGTTAAGGTTAGGTTAGGTTTAGGTTAGGTTAGGTTAGGTTAGTTAGGTTAGGTTAGGCTTAGGTTAGGTTAGGTTATAGGTTAGGTTAGGTTAGGCTTAGGTTTAGGTTAGGTTAGGTTAGTTTATGGTTAGGTTAGGCTTAGGTTTAGGTTAGGTTTAAGGTAGGTTGGGTTAGGTTAGGTTAGGTTAGGTTAGGTTAGGTTAGGTTAGGTTAGGTTAGGTTTTAGGTTAGGTTTTAGGTTAGGTTAGGTTAGGTTAGGTTAGGTTAGGTTTGGGTTAGGTTAGGTTTTAGGTTAGGTTAGGGTTAGTTGTTGGTTAGGTTAGTTAGTAGGTAGGTTTAGGTTAGGTTAAGGTTAGGTTAGGTTAGTTAGGTGTTAGGTTAGGTTGGTAGTAGGGTTAGGTTAGTTTTTAGTTGTTAGGTTGGTTAGGTTAGGTTAGGTTTAGGTTAGGTAGGTTAGGTTAAGTTAGGTTACGTTTAGTTAGTTAGGTGGTTTAGTTAGGTTAGGTTAGGTAGTTAGGTTAGGTTCGGTTGGTTAAGGCTTTCTTAGTGATTAATTAGGTTTAAGTTTTAGGTTTACAGGTTAGGTTAGGTTAGTTGGGTAAGT
>JABUQX010087520.1:0-2500 GCA_015478945.1 Trachelipus rathkii
GCATTTTTAATATCAAAAATGGTATACCATGAGTCGGGATTAAAGTTCAATAATATGCTGAATAAATTGGGGCTTGTCTATTAATTATATATTAAGGTATAAGTAATACTCTTAGTATTAATTTTGAATATACATAGGGAATTATATTTGTTTTTAATTGAATATACGTCCACCATCAGAATTAAATCAAGTATGGGTATTATTGTATTACTATTATGGTCACTTAAAAACTTTATTATAGAGTTGACCAAAAATTTAATATTCACAACTAAAGTATTATATCTTATAAATTTTATTTTACCTTCGATTATAAAAAATAATGATTTCAATAAATTTTAGTTTAAATTACAAATTATAACAGTAAAATATTATTTATATTAATTTAAACATATTAATATTTTATATTACTAATATTAATATTATATATAATAATATATTATATAATATATATCATTAGTAAAATTATTATCTTTATTCCAAATAATATTTATAAACTCTTCATACTGTAGCATTATTAAATCATTGTTCTTCTGTTCACCCTATTATTTCAGTAATATAATATACACACTATACTACTTACTTATACTATACTCTCACCTATATACTTACTACTAAACTACTCACTATTACTACTACTTATACTTACTTAACTTACTATATACACTTTCATCTTCCAATAATTCAGCAGAAAATAAGCATTTTATTTTCTCCGAATAGAACTTTCTTGGAATAAACAATAAATAAATTAAAAGTACGCCCTATTGATAGTTTTCATCTATTATATAATAATAATATTAAGTTTATAAAATGTCATGCACGTATAAATATAATGTGGAAGTTAAATTATGTGATAACTTCAATATCTAACACGCTTTTAGTTTCTTTGATAAGCGCTTCTCGGTTAATTAGGATATCGACGTTGGTACATAACATTTTGTCATGGGATCAGTAGTATAAAATGTTTTTCGCGCAAGGGTTTTGTAAGGAACTTAACATTAAACCCTAGATCTTATTATATCTTGATTATCTAATTACGTGTATTATATTGATAAGAAACCATGGTTGTTATCTCCTGCCTATTAATCAAAATTAAACTCTGTTATTCTTACAGCCTTATCATTAACTTACAGTTATCATACTATATAACTTTTCACACACATCTAAAACCATACTATCGAAATAGCTCAAAAACTAAAACTTCGTTTACTACACTGTTCTTAATATTTTATTCATATAAATCTCTCTCTCGTTACTCTCTCTCTCATCTATACTATCTCTACTCTCTTCATCTCTCTTATCACTTATTTATATATATATATATATATTTATATATATATAATAATAATCAGTCTATCTCTCTTTATCATCACTCTCTCTTACATATATCTTACTCTCTCTCTCACGACCTAACCACACACACACACACAATCGAATCACTATTCTTCTGTAATCTCTACATATCGCATACCTTCTTCACTGAGAATTAGATCGTGAGTAACGAGCCATAATTTCCACAGCCTCATTCCTTTCTCTCTACTTAAATCTGACCCACTGAATTAACCGCATATGACTTACAAATACTGTATTGTTTTACTTCACTGGCAAAGTCTGGAACAAAATTTTATTTACTCCTTAACATATTTCCCCACTACACTTTGGGATTGCTAATACACATTATCAAACGCTAGTATGGTGGCCAGTGGCATTTGAATTGATAATTGCATTACCTGTTTGTCTATGAGGAGTTCCGTAGCCCCCTACCAACTCTACGAGGAATTTATTAGCTAGTCTTCTGCCGATTATTATTTAGCACCACTAGAGGATATATATTAATATATTATATATATATTATATATAAATATTAATATATATATTTTATTATTAATATAATATATATAATATATATATAAATATAATTAATATTATATATATATATAATTATATATATATATATTATATTATATTTACTATTGATCTATGAAATGATCATATTTATTTATATTAGATAAAACCATTCAATAGCTTCTCTTAATTTCTCTTACCTCTGAGGAGAAACAAGACTATTTAAACTTTCTAATCTATCAAAACGGATACTATAGAAAACTACACACAACATAACATTCTAAACGATCACAGGAATAACTAAAGTTCATTATTATGAAAATACAATTAATCTTCTTTTGCCATTTTTATGATTTTACAATCGGACCATCATTTTTATATAATATTTAAACCATATAAGGTGATTATACATGAACACATTGAATCTACAATAGTTTTAATTTTTAATTTTATTTATTTCTTGAGGTAAAATGGATCTCCTGATTAATATAATGATATTTATTTTCTTGGAGCTGGGTATTATATATTTTATATCTAGTATTACATGACTTGAGGCCTCATTATTTCGAGATTATACTGAACAATCAAATATATATATAAATATATATTATATATATATTATTATATATAATATATATATATATATATAGGTAACCTT
>JABUQX010087520.1:5000-17500 GCA_015478945.1 Trachelipus rathkii
AAATATTATAAAGATAAAGAACAAATAAAAAGTTTTGGATGATTCAAACTTAAGTAAAAATATCGTTAATGATATATTGCTGAAAAATATCGCTCATATTTCTTTCAGTATTGTGTATCGATTTTTGTGGTTAAAATATTGAGATATTACTGTGATTACGTCTTCCTCCAGGAGGCTACCTACCTGTTCAGAGTATATAGAATCGCATATTTCACTTATGGGGCGGGTGGCAGGGGAGGGCATGGGGGGCATTTCCCGACTAATCCTTGGCGAAATAAAAAAAATTATGAACCTTATATGTTTGCCCAGCACGAGCGTTTTTTAAGGGTTAGTAGGAAGAAAAACTGAAAATTCATCAATCGACAGATGAATGAAGTAGTACATTACTATTACTAATAAACGTAATTATATTATTTTTTCTAAAGTTTTAGATGTGTTTCGTTTTCATATTGGGTTAAAGTCACTAGTTTGTGCTTTTATACAGCTGGATTCTTCTGACATTATTTCTCCGCTAGAACTTTCAGTATGTCGATAGATTTGGCGGCTGCCAAAGCTGTTTAATCAATCTCGGGAAGGCGTACCCGTTGTTATTCAGCTGCAGACAACACATTACAAACAGTTGCAGAAAATAAAAGAAATATTACAGCAAATTTAAACCATAATTATATATATATATATATATTTATATATATATATATATATATATATATATATATATATATATATATATATATATATTATTATTATATATTATATTAATAATATATATATATATATATATATATATATTATATGATAATATAATATATATATATAATATTACTATATATAATTAATTAATCACAACCTTTGCCACCCCTTAATGAATCCTGCCTACGCCCATGGATATATATACAGGTCATTCCAGAAGTACACCATCTTCCATCAGCTGATGCATCGCGGGCAGTCCATGTCCTCTCAGGGCTCTCTCCATGCAATCTCCCCATCTCCCCCTCGGCCTTACTCACTCCATTCTCCACCTCCACCTTCTACTCACGACTCGTTCTCCCGGCATCCTTACTATATGCCTCACCATTCATTCTCGCCGAATCTATACAGTTCAACACACACCACACCAACTCTCTCTCTTACCTACTCGTTTCTCACTTATCCTCTATCATCTTTTCCCACTATCGTTCTCAACAAACCTTCATTTCAAATCAGCTGCAAAAACTTTTTCCTCTTTTTGTAATGCTCTCCTATGATTTCTGAATGCATATGTCCGATGTGGTTACCAGTATACCTATCAATATTTTCCCTTTCACTTTCATATTCATCACCCGATCTTTCATAATTTGATATAACGCTCTCAATTGTTCTTCCGTATTTTCCCATTCTTGCCTCCACTTTCCGTACACATCCTCATTGCTCTTAAATACTCCATCCAGGTACACAAGCTATTACATTTTTCTCATTTTTTCACATCAATGATGATCTCCACTTCTCCATCATCCTGAACCACTCTCATTATTTATCTTTTCCGTATTCATCTATAAACCAAAATCCTTTTTTTAAAAAAAATTTCTGGCAAAAACTTTCCCATAAGTCCTCTCAATACCCCCTTCTCTCCATTAACACGAAAAACCGTCCGCGTATACCATATACATCGCCAACGCGATTCAGACAACTCTCTTTAAACCTTTCTGATCACTAACTAATCCAAGTAAGTTTTATAAAGACTAGTGGAGACGGACACTGCCTTGTCTCACTTCCATCTCCACCTCAAACAAATTCTACTTTTTACAAACCTGTTTCAATTTACATTCACAAATGCCAACAAGCTTTTTTATTTTGGTTCTCCCAAGCCTTTCTCGACTCCTTACCATCCTCAACATTTTTCCAACTGTCTGGCTTCTGGTGCAAGAGTCAAATGCCTTTCTGTTTTTGATCCAAATTCCCAACCCTCTTCTCCAACACTATTCTTAAAGCAAACAGCAGGTGCCAAGTACTCCTGCCTTCCTGTAACCATAATCTTTCCTCTCCCACTGTAATCTTAATACTCCTTTTAAATCTTTTTTTCTTAAATCCTTTCGTACAACTTTTCGCTATCTGATCCAACAAAAGCTATTCCTTATAGTTTCACACTCCTCCGTAATTCCTTTTCCTTATAATGGCGCAAAACAACTATTCCCCCTATCTACCCGGATAACTATACCCTCCATCACATTTATTAAAAAACCTCCAATATTTTTCTTCTTCAAATCTTCTCTTCCTTCACCTTATTCAAACTCTTCGCAATTCCATCTTGGCCGGAGCATTTCCTTTCTTCAATTTTTGACAAAGCATCCTATATCCCGAATCATTATGAATTTCCACCACTTCTCTCTCTCCCACATGTTGTTTCCTCTTCATATTTTCTTCTTTTCTTTGGTCAAATAAATGGCTCTGCCAAAATAATCCTGTCCATCTTTCATTTACCTCTTACTGTGCTGTAAGTACCTCTCCTTTCTTAATTTTGATATTATAAAGCTCTTTCTTTGATTTTTTTTTATAGCTTTTTTACTAGCTGAAAATCTTCTTCTTGTCCTCCCTCTGCATCCTCTTTCAAATTCTTTGTTGCCCGAAATCTTTCCTCCCAGCCTTGTTTGGCCTCCCTCTTCAACCAATCTCTGCTCTGTTTTGCTATTACTTATTTCCCAAACTTTTCACTGTTCTAAATAAATAAAAAATAGATAAATAAATAAATAAATAAATAAATTAATAAATAAGAAATAAGTATTTTGATTTAATAAATTAAATAAGGTTGAGCAAGAAATACATAAAATAAGTAAAATAAAAATATATATGTTTTTATATAGATATTTATTATATATATATATATATATGATATATATATATATATAATATATATATATATAATATATATATATATATAATTATTATTATATAATATATATATATATATATTATATATATACATAGGTGGCAATCGTTACTCAGAAAAGTAAGTTCCGTTTATCATACTTCGTACTTCGGAAAAAGTAGGTCGTTATCGTTTTTCCGTTTCCCTTTTAAAGGAAAACTCGAAGTGCAGTTTTATCCGTTACGCTGTTACCTCTTAGCTTTGATAAGACATAATTACGGTATCTTAGGTAAATTATGGTTTGTGTATATTACATTTTCAACACTACATTCATTATTAAAAACACCCTCATTATACATATACTCGATAAATGGAAATATCCTTCCAACAGAAAAGATTTGTGAACAAAAAGGAAAACTTCAAGTTTTTCACCAATATAATATATATAGTATAAATATATATTATATATATATTATTATATATTATATATATTATTATATATAGATTATATATATATAATATATATATATATATATTAATATATCGTCACTAACTAATTTCGGTATACCAATGGGCTTGCCTGGTACAATTTCCATCTAGTAAAACAATTATGAATAAAGTAATTTTCAATGAACCTGATATTGAGTAGAAGACAATATACTTCTTTAGGACATATACGCAGTGATATAATTTACGAAGATATATTTCTAAAGACATCTAAATCCTTCAATAGAATGCATAAATAAATCTTCTTTTTAGGTGAAATAATATTAAAGAAATATTACTCTGTAATTCAAGAAGCTCTTTATCTACCTCTTGATTTGGTTATTTAGGAAAACCAAAATCCTCTGCAACAAGATATTAGTCCTTTAATAAATTTACTCTGAGGTTTTGTATTATTTCTGTAATAATAGGTATTTTGTTTCTGAGGCATTTCTTTTTTATTCTGTTTGAAACATTTACGATATTTAATTGAATATGAGAACATATTCTCATCTCGACTCCAGTTATAAATAATATTCAAACGTGATGGATATAAGACTTTGAGACTTTTATTTTCTGCATATTATATCTAATTAGATCAATTATTTTAATAAAAAGATACATGGATAATTTCTTTCTGTATTATAATATTTTGCTCCCTTTAGTATTAAAATCAAATTAAAAAAATGACAACAGGAATTATATTATCCTTATATTAACAGCCCAATTAATAATACATAATAAATCCTATTATATAATATTTGCATTTGATACGAAATATATTCACTAAAATTCATCTTCTGTGAAGATAATTTTCTTGATTAAATAAAATATTGTGTGAAATACTAAAATTGGCGATAAAAATCATCCGTGTGGTATGGATCAAATTTAGCCCCATTTATATTAAACGATTTAATTAAAGCAACAATTTGGATCTCCAATTTATATTTAGAATTAAGATCTAAGATCTAGAATTAAAAACTAAAATTTAAGATTTAAAATTTAAAACCACATAGCTGAAAATAGGAAGAAATTTTATATAAAATTTTTTATATAATGATATAAAATTTTGTACATACTTAATTACACTTACAATTAGCTACCTATCTACCATGCTACCAGACAAGGTTTTACAGAACACTTTTATAACCAATACTAGTACTAGACGAATAAGAACCAGATCTAGGTTTTTATGGTTTTTAATAGAGAGAAAGAGAGTTGCAAGAAAAATACTGATTTTAATTCATGATTGAAAATTTAGGAATCTTTTTTATGTGTTGTTCAAACATGCCGTCCATAACGGAGACTGTCCCAAATGGCCGACAGGAAAATAGGTCGACAGGAAAAAGGGTCGACACAACATCAAAACAATTTCCTGCACAGACCGCCGCAGGAGTTAGGTTAGGTTAGGTTAGGTTAGGTTAGGTTAAGTTTTATTGGTTTCGTTAGAGAAACTCTAAATAACAAGATTTTTCTTTTACATATGAGAACCCTTTTTCCTGTTGTCCATTTGTGTACAGTTGCGGCTTGTGAAAACTTGTGATGGAGGGGCTTCAAGTTATATATATATATAATATATATATATATATATATATAATATATATATATATATATATAATTATATATATATATTAATATATATATATATATATCTAGTATATATATTATTATATAATATTATATATATATTTAAATAGAAAAATTATATTAATAAGAATCTTTTGTCAGTCAATTTTTTGTTGTAGAAATCAAAACGTCTATAGTGATGGAGCCTTAACCTTTCCTTGAAGGTTTCAGAGCAAAAGTAGAAATAAAACTTTATTCTCTTCAATGTTAACATAATAAATTTTTAAAAATACTCGCAATTTTAACAATAATATTTGGGGCTCACATTTCAAATTACATCACATGCACATCATCCTCATCACCGCATTCATATAATTTTATTATTTTTTCTATAAATAAATAATTTATTTCATATATACAAATTAAATTTTCAACACTCAAAAAAAAAAAAAAAAAAAAAAAAAAAAAAAAAAAAAAACACAAATAAATTTCAAAAAAAAAAAAAAAAAAAATAATTTTAATTTTTTTTTTATTGTAAAAAAAGACCCTTCAAAGGACAGAATTTAGCACCTCGATCAAACTATTAATACAATTTTAATTTGAGTATAATCTCCAAGTTGTTATAAAATTCAAAAAGGCCAAAGTGGCAACATGCTAAAAATTATTATAGGAATTGGCAATCTTTTTGTTGCCATGTTTGTTTTTTTAAAAACTAATGGTCTTTTTTCTGGGCTGTAAAATAGCAGCCCACAGTTTATATTATTAGATATATTGAAAAAAAAAATATCGTACACACAATTTGCTGTTGAAAAAAGCATTCTTTTCTTATTTTCTTGATTAATTACTACGTTTTTATGTATTAAATTGTTAAAAAAAATTTCTTTTCACTTTTCTTTGACATAAATTTTATATTTCCGTCAACATCCTACGCCTGGCACTTTTAATTTGGAGGGCCTCCAGCCCCGGAGCCCATATAGACGAACCGCCACTGTTTGGGTATATACCCAATATAACATGAATGTCTCGGAATATCTGACAAAATGGACCCCACTTGCCAAATGATAAAAGTTAAAAAAAGAAAGAAAGTGTTGCTTGAGAACAAGAAAAAAGATATTTATGATTTTGGAAAAATAAAAGATTAACACACAAATTCCTCATTTTGACATTCCTGAACTGAAACAATAAGCATATATACTTTGTAATATATATAAAATATATTTGTATATTTATCTATATTATATTATATATATATATATATATATATATAATATATATATATATATATATATATATATATATATATATATATATATTATATATATATATATATATATATATAATATATATATATAATATATATATATATATATATATATATATATATATATATATATATATATATATATATATATATATATATTATATATATATATTAACCTTTATAGTTTTTTGCGGTCGCAGCCAATTTTCAGGAAATTTACATGTAATGACTTAAATGATCTGAAAAGGAGAAAAACGAAAAAAAAAAAAATTTTTTCTAAAAATTTCCCTGAAAAAATTATGAAGTTGCAATATGTCAATGCATGGCACACGAACATTTATCTACGGGGATTCTGCTTCCTATACCTCCGAACCGTGAGTGCTGGAAAAATAAAAATTAATTAATGAGTATAAAACTTATGAAAATGGTAACATTTAATTTTATGAGCAACAAATTAAAAATTGAGTTACTTTATAACTTTTTTCAGGGCATTTCTAGTTTCATTTTTTTTACAGTTTTCACCACCACTCACGGGCAGAGCCCTATTTATGGAGGTGGTGTTACACGCCTCAGAAGTCAACAACTAAAGTAAATTACGCAGATGAGCACAGACGCGTACTTTAAAGTGGGGGAGATTAAATTCAGCAGGAAACACAGAAAATGGAAGAGAATTCCACAGGACAGATGTGGCAGGAAAGAAGGAAGCACCGCAGCGAACTAGCCTGGAGTTACCTACAACAACACAAAACTCATGTGCAGACACAGCATCCCTAGTTCTACAAGGGCGACGTAAAGGTGGAGGTACGCGAGTGATAAGCTCCCTCGAGCACCTGTCGCTGCGGTACCTTTAGAAAAGAGATAAAGCACCAACATCGCGCAGCAAAGATGTCAAGGGAACTGGAAAGTACAGAACAGTTTATAAGCCTTTTGGCTTTTGAATCGACCCTGCCCAAAAGCCGGGTGAAACCAGAGCCCCCCAGATATGAGAGCAGTATTAAATACAAGAGCGGATGAGGCCCTTGTATAGCTGGAGCAAACTGAGAAGAGGAAAAACTCTTAATATATATATATATAGTATATATATATATATTATATTAATATATATATATATATATATATATATATATATATATATATATATATATATATAATATATATATATATATGGCTGAAAAACTTAAGTTTCTGTCTGACCTTCGATTTCGATATATCGATAATAATCGATATATCGATATTTTCTATCGATATCGACATCAATATCTATCGATATCGATATATAATATATTATATATATATAATATATATAGTATATATATATTATATTATATATATATAATATATATATATATATATATATATATATATTATATATATATATCGAAATATATATAATATATAATATATATATATATATATATATATATATATATATATATATTATATAGTATTAATAATATATATAATATATATATATATTATACTAATATATATATATATATATATAGTATATATAAAGTATTTGAAATATACATATGATTAGAACTATAAAAAAAAAGATATATATATTTATATATATTTAACGAAACAAACAGAATTTTTAGACTTCGGGAGCCTGTGAGGATGTGTTCGTTTTTTGTGAGCAATTATAAATTTAAAAAGATTTTTCGAAGTTTGTGAAAAGTGTTAGAATAGGAGGAAGTTTTATTTTTATTGTAGTACTAAAACTAAATATGGGCTCTCAAGGTAAACAATATAATAATTGCGTTCAAAAGTTAACAATAATATAGGTGAGGTTTTAAAACATTTCTTTAATTTTGTAGGTCGAATTAAAGGAAACAACATCTACCCGGGTATTTGGCGTTATTTATGTGAAGCTATAGCAAGGAATTATTCCATAAGTCGTGAGTTGATTATTTATTAAACTTAAATATTATTAACTTTTTACTTAAAGACAGACTATCTAAGTTACGTCTAGGTTTACGGCAACGACAACCATCTAGATTAGGTCTAAGTTTTTCGCAACGACAATCCATCTAGGGTTAGGTCTAATGTCTACGGCAACGACGATCCGCCTAGATAGGGTACTGTACAGCTTTTAAGTCTAGGTTATGATAACGTTTGGTTAGGTACATTTATATACATAATATATAGATATATATATATATATACTAATAATATATATATAATATAATATTATTATATTATATATATATAATATATATATATATATATATAATATATATAACCATCGAGGTTATGGTTTAGGTTTTCGGCAACGGACAATCCATTCTAGGTTAGTCTAATGTCTACGGGCAACGGACGATCCGTCCAGATAGGTCGTACTGTACGCTTTAATTTCCTAGGTTATGATTAAAGTTTGTAGGTTACACACAGATTTCATATATATATATATATATATATTTATATATATAATATATATATATATATATTATTATATATATTATAATATATTATAATATATATATATATATATATATAATATATCATATATTATATATATAGGATTTATCGATTATCGATATGTCGATCGATATCGATATCGGAAATATTCGCAATCTCAATGGAGTCGCGATATATATCGAAATCGAAGGTCAGACAGAAACTTAAGTTTAAAAAAATATTTTTTAATTTAAAATTAATAAAATAAAATAATTTTTTAATATTTATTATTATGTATTTAATTAAAATAATTTTTATTATTTGATTATATTTAAAATTAAAACGAATAAATATATATATATATATATATATAATATCCATATATATATATATAGTATATATATATATATATATATATATATATATATATATATTATATATATATACCGTGTATATATATATATATATATAATATATATATATATATATAATATAAAATATTTATTTTATATACAAACATTATATAATTATGTGACATATTATATTATATATATTATATATAATATATATATATATATAAATATATATATATATACTATATATAATATAATATAAATATAAAATATATTATATATATATATATATATATAATTATATATATATATATATAATATATAATATACTTATATATTATATAAATATATATTATATATTATATTATATATATAATATATTATATATATAGATATATATATATATATATATAGATATATATATGATATATATAAAACAACCAACTATTGTATTTAAAGCAATATATTGCTGTGTGAATTAGTTTTACAAATTCTTGCACAAACGGTTGCTTCTTCCTCAGTGTAATAATATCGTCAATCGGAAAATTTAGTCACGTGTATCAGATTTTGTTTCAAATTTTCGGATATTCAGAAGACTTCACAAAACATGGTTCAAAATCTCCAAAACATGGAAGGAGGGCCCCAAAACATGGAGGAAAATATTAAAGACCTTGAAGAACAGATCCAAACGTTAGAAGAAAAATCCCAAGACATTAAAGAAACTATTAAGGAAAATATAAAAGACTTTAAGGAAACTATGAAGGAAGATATAAAAGACCTTAAAGAACGGCTCCAAACGTCAGAAGAAATATCCCAAGACATTAATGAAATTATGCCAAACGATGAAGCGAAACAAAACCGGGATAAAATTCACCAAAATCTAAAAAAAATTATTCAAGAACTTGAAATTTTTAGCCAAATATTTGGGAAGTGCCTTAAAACCTGAAAGAAAAGCCCCAAAGTCTAAGAGAAAATTACCAAAAACTGAACGAGTCTCAAAGATTAGATTAAGCTTAAAAATTTAAAACAAAGGACCCAAAATCAATAGAAAAGGAACTCCCCCAATGGGGAAGAAAACTTATCAATTAATACACAATTTGATTTCACTTTTGCTTTTCCATCAGGAATGATCGGAAGTGAAGTTTACTATAATATTTTCTTAAGTACAATTGGAATGAACGAAACCATGAAAATCATTCAAATTTAAATCTAATATTTATTCTTAACCTGTTTAAATTTTAATTTTAAATATTTGTATTTTAATAAATAATTTATATTGTCTTTCATCAAAACTTTAATTATAAATCTTAATTGTTTTAAGTTAACATTATTGAACTGAATGTTCAAATTTTAAATGAAAATGAATTTTAATTAAGATGCATCTATAAATGAAGGAGTCTAATTACTGTAACTTTATAAAGTTTTCTAACCAAAAGTTAGAATTTTAACCTGTTGTCTGAGTTTGAAGGTTGCCTTAAAAAATTCATTTAGACGGTAAATAACTATTCCTATTACTTAAACGGGACGATATATCACCAAACGAGAGAAGTTTTATTTACAATTTTGGATATATTAGGGTATTATAGCAGTTTCAAATCACCTTTCAAATCACCGAAAATTTTCTAAGTTCAAAAAAATTTCTAAGTTCAGAAAAGTTAAGTTAAGTTAAGTTTTTTAAGAAAATTGTTTAGTGGTAAGCTTCTGGCATAATTCCAGAAGCTTGCTACTAAAGAATTTTCTTAAAAACCTTATCTTAACTTAACTTTTCTGAACTTAGAAATTTTTTTGAACTTAGAAAATTTTCGGTGATTCGAAAGGTGATTTAAAAGTGCAATTTTCCCTATATTAGTATAAGGTTTCTTAACCTTTAGGTCGCGAACCAAACCTGGTTCATCTAAGCTTTTCAAAATGTAAGAATTTTTTATTAAACCTTTGTTTAACGCATGTAAACCACGTTTTATTCAATATATTAGCTTGCGGACTGTTGGAACCATAACTTGCTAATATTATTAACAAAAGCATTTTTAATTTCAAAAGACCCATGAGTAGAGAAGTTGATCATATTGAATTTGGGTCGTGGTCAATATAGGTAAAGAGAACCTCCATATTGGATGGAGTACGACTAAGAAGAATTTTTTATTTATTTTTTAAATATTGAACTGTACGATACACACTTATACTTCCGGAAATATAATTCTCGCCAAGTAAGTTGTAGTCACCCGGCCCTATGATGTTTCTTATAGTTGTTCAAATAATTGTAGTAATAAACCAAAATCACCCCCAGTAATATATAATTAGTATTTACTGGTTATAAATTTCAATAAATTTTAAGTTGCTAAAGGAAAAATTAATGAAAAATATATTTTCATTCTTCTGATAGCCTAAGAAATTCCAAAAATATTTATGAAACTCCTCTGCAAATTAACAACTTTATGACATTCTCTCTCTTAACTTTAAGTATACGAACTCACTTCTCAACTACTACACTAGAAACTACTTACATAAACTACTACTAACTTACACTCACTACTACTACTACTACTACACTATTAACTCTGACTCTAATCTTACAGAACCACCGTTTTGCTTTTAGTTATCGAAGTTGAAATTTCTTGCCGAAAGCATAAAATTAAAGAGGATAGCCTTTTTATAGTTCATCAATAATTAAAATAGTTTAAAATGTCGATGCACGATCAAAAATTATGAAAGTAAGTTAAAATGTGATAACTTCAATATTTAAAAGCGTAGTTTGATGGGTCGCCGAGGTATCGGGACGACATCGGTACAACATTTGTTGGATCAGAGATGAATGTTTTTGGCGCACCTATGCAACATTCAAATTATGATTGGAGGACTCGGAGGGTTTTGAGCAACTAACTAACCTCAGATCTTTCCTCAGATCTAACCTCAGATCTTTCCTCAGATCTAACCTCAGATCTTTCCTCAGATTTAACCTCATATCTTTCAATTGGACCATTGAAGAAAGCACGGTTGTTCTTATTGCCTCAAAAACTCTGACTCAAAACAATCTTTTGCCACGTGTCCATTTTTAGTACATTTGAAACATCTTATACCTCCTCTTTTCAAACATTGCCACCCCATATGTCCTTTTCCTCTACATTTGTAACAGATCTGTCTTTCTTCTTTTAACCCTTCTCTATTTTTCTTCTTATATACAGCTCCAGTGTTTTCTTTCATA
The DNA here is from genome assembly GCA_015478945.1 of Trachelipus rathkii. NCBI lineage: Eukaryota > Metazoa > Arthropoda > Malacostraca > Isopoda > Trachelipodidae > Trachelipus > Trachelipus rathkii. Next base: position 17,105 of record JABUQX010087520.1, read on the forward strand.
GCTTGTCTATATTTCTCCCACCTAGACCTGTAAATACAGTACTTTTCCCCATCATCCCACATTCACTATCTCTCTCTCTTTTGATCTTCATCCTCTCATTATCTCTCTTCCACTGAGAATGACTCGTGAGATCAATCACTACATTTCCACTCAGTCACTCACTTTCTCTCCTTCTCCTCATAATTTCTTCTGACCACGATTTTTCTAGGTTTTCCTTGCGTCTTTGATCTACCTATACGTGCTGCTATATATTATATATCTATCTCATTATTTGCGCTTGAACGACTTATATATATATATAAATATAATAATTTAACGTTTCATATATACTTTCTAACAAAGCGTTTATAGTTGCATTATATAATATAATACTACTACGTCACTAAATCTATCTTA
>JABUQX010087520.1:20000-22256 GCA_015478945.1 Trachelipus rathkii
CATTGAAATATTTGTATGTTATCTCTACAGATATATTCTATAAATTTGTTATAAAAAATACTACTTTAATCATCATCGCGTTAAATGACTTATTTGTAAGTATTGTTATATCTAATCTAATAAAGATAAAAATATTCACTAAGTAATATTATTATTGCGGATGGGTTCGTGAGAATAAGTGAATTGATATAATTTCTGATCTCTTATATTGTTTTGAATATATGTAATTAGATGTGCCTAGTAGGAATTACACTTAACAATAGGATTTTACGTGCAGCTGATAATTTTAATATCGTCATTGAGCAAGCATTACAACTGTCCCATTATGTATTTAGATATATTTATCTTCTATATGCATAAATCTATAGTGGATTCACCTATATAATGATTATTATTAATATTATGTGACTAAGTATTATGCAGGGTAGCATAGTAGATATATATTACTAAGTCATTATTTGTATACGTGTGTGAAGTATTTATTCTATTTCATTTGTAATAGGTGAGTTATTTATATCAGGGAGTGGGCAAATTGTGATTTTTTAAAATTCAAATTGATGAATTGATAATCATTGAATTTGGAATAGAAAGAAAATCAGATGATTTTTTTGATTTATTGATTATTGATTTGTTTTGATTTTTTAGGCATTGTTTTATTATTAATTTTTATAATTATTAATAGTTATCACCTGGATAATATAGTAGTTAAATGTTTATATATCTGCAGTAATTCCAATTGATGGAATTATATTCTCGTTCGTTCAATGCAATTCAATATATAATAAAATTAGATTAACGTCCCCGAATAAAAAAAGGATACTATATATAGTATAGGTTGTTATTTGTAACCTATCATTTTTCGGCGGGAAAGTGATTCTATATAGTACCTTCTTTTTTGTGCTTTGTTATTATATGTATACTTTTGTGAATTGAATAAAACTCAGGATAGCTTTAAAGTGTGAGATCTCAAAGTATGCTGGATGATATTTAGTATTTACTTGTCTATATGTAGATATGGGGAGAGTATATAATTACAGATAAGGTACACGCGTAATGAATATAGAGATTGGACAGACAGTTAATTTAGTTTATATATTATATATAATATATATTATTACTTTATTAATATATATAATATATCAATATATATTATATATACACTATGATATATATCTTTAAATAAGCTTACTTAAACAAATAGTGAATTCCACGTTTACGTTGAACAATTTTTAATTAGTTAATAAATGTTTTTAGATTAAAATACTAAGTTTTAATTCATAAAAGTAATAAAAAAATAGGCCCATAGTTAGTGATCCTAAAAAGTTCAATAAGTGGAGAGTAAGAAACGAATCTAGTATAAAGATCATAATTTGATTTCTTTTATATTATTTTTATTGTAGGAAATATTTTGGTCGAGCCAGAATATGTTTTATTTTTTTTTATTCCTAATGTAGTAATAATATATGGTATCGAAGTATAACGTGAGAGTTATCTACCGTGAAGTTGATATAGGAATAGGGCAATTTTCATAAGTTGATATTATTATTAGAATCTGCAATGATATAATGAAATCAAGAAGTGTCTTATCTCTAGATTATTGGGTACAGTATTATAGGTTTATAATTTTTCAATAAAGAAAATAAATAAATGTAGATTTGACTCTTTCCGAGATTATTATAGAGCGAGTGTAGTAATAGTGTAATTGTAAGATAACCTAATTAAAACTAAAATAATAATTATATTTATACTAAACTTATTATTTTAAGTAATTTAAATAATATACATATTTTTACGAAAAAAGTATTCTATGATTTTTTTTTATTCTTATTTAGATTTGAATAATGTACTATTGTGTTTTTTTTTAAATAAAGTTAAGCCAATTTTTTTTTTGTCGAAATTAATAATTATTTTTAGTTATCACCTGATAATGATTAGAGTATATTTCATCCATATATAATAAGCCAAAGTTGCCATCAATTGTAGATTTCCAATCATATATTAACATAATATATACAATTCTGTTAGTTCCATATAATATATCGTTATACTGAGTAGGGATATATAGACTAGTGTAGGTGAGGGATATCTCACATTACTTCAATAGTATATATATATAAGGTACTATACTCAATAATAAGTATTATATAATATATATGTTTGTAATATTTTCCATTAAAATGAAAGAAGTTAAGTTGTAATGAGAGATATTATTAAATATTGTAAATATTAAGCTGTTTTATTAATATATTATTATTA
>JABUQX010087521.1:12500-17411 GCA_015478945.1 Trachelipus rathkii
TCCCCTCCCGATATTTATTCTTCCTCCCTTCCTTCCCTTCCTTCCTTCCCTTCCTTCCCTTCCCTTCCCTCCCTTCCCTTCCCTTCCCTTCCTCCCCTTACCCTTCCCTTCCTTCTCTCTCTCTCGTCCTCCTCTCTCTCCTCTTCTCCATCATCCTCTCTCTCTTCTTCTCTCTCTCTCTCTCCTCTCTCTCTCTTCTTTTCTTTGTCTTTCCTATTTTCGTGTCATTTCTCTTTCTCTTCTTCTCTTTCTCTTTCTCTTTCTCTTTCCTCCTTCTTTTCTCTTCTCTCTCTCTTCTCCTCCCTCTCCTCTCCTCTCTCTCTCCTCTCTTCCATCCTTCTCTCTCTTCTCTCTCTCCAGTTCTCTCTCATCTCTCTTCTCTCTCCTCTCTCCTCTCTCTTCCTCTCTCTCTTCTCTCTCTCTCTCTCTTAATCTCGTCACGATCCGCTCTCTCTCTCTCTCCCTCTCTCTCTCTCTTCTCTCCTCCTCACCCTCTCTCTCTTCCTCCATCTCCTGATTCTCCTCACTCTCTTCTCTCTCTGACATGGTGAAGTGCATTCCATTATTCTGTGTCTACTCTATTAATTCAAATTATCAACGATCTTTCGTTAAAATACTTCGCTTGTTCTTCGTTTTAATAGCTTCAGGGGGGACAACTGCTTTCAGGGAAATAGATTTCTTTCAAACCCCAATTTGGCAACAAGCTAATGTTTCTCCCGTAGAAAATATACAATAAAATATCTTTCCATGTTTCCTTCTTTAATACCTCGACGCTTTTTTTGGTTTCTAGAATATTTTTACAAGGTTAGAATTCGTTTATCATCCCGTTCTCTTGTACTACGTCTTCGGTTCTCAACTTTGCTTATACTTTTTCTTCCCTCCTCTTGTTTCTTTCGACCTACAATACCGTTGGCCGTTTTTTTCATTTCAGATAATGCGAATCTTTGCTTATATGATGGCTTCCTTAATTCCACTTTAGAAGATTCAGCGACTTTCCCTCATTTTCACTCCTTCCTTCATCTCATTTATGCGCAATGTTGTTATTTCTTCTAAAATTTATATTTCTGCTCCTTTCTTGAAAATCAATACTAAGAAGGCGTAAGGTCTGCGGTATTGTATTCTACCTGTGGTTCTTAAACTTGTACTTCTGGGCTTGCATTCTGCCTTGCTAAATTATTTCGTCTATATGTATCAACTTCGATAGTATTTTCTTGCTGAAAACTTGAGGTAACTCACCCTGTGCCGAAAGGGAAGAACCCTACTAAACCCTCCAATACGTTCTTATTGCTTTAAACCTGGGAGAACCTACTATACTTACTACTACTATACTACCACTATACTACCCTACTAACTACTACTACTTACTACTACTACTTACTACTACTATCGTCTGTTGAATTAATCAGATCTACTGGGGAGTTTGGTGGAAGGTCTTAGCTAATCATCCCTGAAATAACTCCTGATTTGATAGTGAAGAAGTTTCAGTTTTAATTGGGAAAAGGAGGTCCTGTGTTCTTAGGAGGGATAAGTTGGTTCCTTCTTTCTATTAAATCTTTATTATCTCGAAATTCATACCTTGGCGGTTCTTGTTCTCCGAATGGTTTTACGTAATATATCTGATTCGTCTGCAACAAACGCTTTGATTATTAAATTCCTTTTTATTTTATTCCATCGCCTCTCTTTCCATAGTCACTATCTTTTTCTTTGTGATCTGCAATATTACCCTTGCCCGGTTCGTTCAATCTAAACCGTCTAATGTTAGTAAAACTTAAAATTTACGGCTTCTAATTCCTCTGCTTAAATTTTAAATATATTTTTCTTTCTTTTCACTTTTCCAATTTTTTTTATTTCTATATATTATTTTTCTTTATTTTCTTTTTATTTCTTACACAGAACCTAATCAACAATTTGATTCTTCTTCCTATACGTTCTTCTCACATTATTTTCATCCATCTTTTAATTTCATTATAAGTTGTCCAAGTTGGGTGTACTCATTAGTTTCATTTTAGCTTGTATATTTTAAATGTAATTATTTATTATTATTATTATTATTATTATTATTATTATTATTATTATTATTATTATTATTATTATTATTATTATTATTATTATTATAATTATTATTATTATTATGATTGATGTGTTATTTATTATATTATTATTATTTAACATAATCTCACCGTTAAAAGTAATTTGCGAAGATTCGGAATTTTTAGTAAAATTGAGAAATATTTTTATTTAGTATTTATAATTTTTATTATTATTAACTTATGTATTATTATATATTAATGTTATTTAATTGTTGTTTTTATTTATTTATTATATTGAGTTCGCACATGTTATCATCATTTTTTCATTATGTTAATGTATTATTTTATTATTGTTCATTTTCTCATTCTATAGTTATTATTAATTATATAGCACTTTAGTGCTGCTGATTTGTTTTACTTATTATTTTTGAAGTTTTATTATTTTTTGTGTGTTTTTTGCCGTTATTTTTGGAATGATTTTTAATTATTATTTATTTTAGTTTAGTTTTAACAAGGAATGAGCTGCAACTAGAATATTGGATTTCTTATGTTTTTCGGTTTACCATTACACGGTGCCCCTTTGCCATTTCTCTCTAAGATCTTGTCAGAGTTCCCACGGTGTGACTTTCGGTTTGGTGTTTCTTGCACGTGTTGTTGTTGTGGGTGTTTGGGTTCATTTTTCTTCTTGTTGGTGCTTGTGTTTTGGTCTGTGTTGGGTTGTTTGTGTGGTTTTGTGTTCGTTGGTTGTTTGGTTAAAAAATTGCCAGAATGACAGATGGCGTTGGGGGTTCACATTTTGTTCCTGTTCGGCTCGTGGTCTGTGTTTGGTCCCTTTTTTTTGTTGGTTTTTGTGTTGGCGGTGTTCCCGTTTTCGTGTTATGTCGTTTTGTTTTCTTGTTTTTGTCGTCAATAGTTTATATTTTCTTTGGTGTTTGTTGTTGTCTTTGTTGTTGCTGCTGTTTGTTTTTGGCTTGTGTTCTTGTTTGTGTGTGTGCGGTCGTTTGGGGCTGGGTGTTGGGTTTGTCACTGTGAGGGTTTTCGTCTGGTTGCCTTGTGGTCTTTCGGGTTGTGGTGGTCTGGTGTTGTTGTCGTGTTCGGTGTCTGTGTGTGGTGTGTGCTTTTTTGTGGGTCGGGGCCGCTTGTGCTTGGCGGGCTGGGGCTGTTGTTTCGTACCTCCTGCCTCGTTTTGCTGGGGCGGGGTTTGTGTTTTTTGTTTGTCCGTGTGTGCAAGTTACCTTCTGTGTCGTGGCGTCGGACTCAGTTGTTAGAATGCAAGGGTATGTTGAGGTGATATATTGTCATTTTTGTATTTTGTCAAGAGGCTTTCTAAAAGCAATGAAGGACGGGAACGGTTGGGTGGGGTGAAAACTGACTAAAACGTCATAGCAACAAACCGAATACTATTGGTAGATAGAAATGGTTTGTTAATGAAAGGATTCATTTTTTAAATGGTAGAGAGGTTTTAGCTGGGTTTGTAAAAAACATTGCATGTTTATAAAGTATTACTATTAGTGTTTGATATGATAGGACCGAAGTGGTTGTGTTTTGTTTTATGTGTTTTTGATATTCTGTAGAATTGTGGTATGTTTGTCATAGTCTTTTAGTTGTTTCTGTAAATGTGGATAGTTTTTAAGTATGGTAGATAAGGTAGAGTTAAATGTGGATTGGGATGTTGGGTTGGGATTTTTTGTCAGTTGTTCATACGTGGGTGTGCTGAGTAGTGTTTTGTAATGTAAACAGAATTATTTAAAATAACTAAATTATTACCTTTGTCTGCACTGGAGAGTACAATGTTTCTATTGTTCTTTAGTTGATTCAATGCAGTGTAGAACTTTTCTGGAAATCGGGGAGATGTATCCATGGCAACGTTAGTGCCAGGTTGGACAGCTTCAAATAATAAGTCCGGTTTGACAGGTTACTTTCTTTCCGTTTCTGTCACGTTTCTTGCCATATACTTTCCATACGGGGCCATGTCTTTCTTTGAGGGCGAAGACATAACCGAAAACTTAGTAATCTGTTTCATCAGATGGCAATCTATATGTATGAAAGTGTTCAAAATACGTTCTGTGTCTGCTTGAGCGTGTCAAATACTTTGTGCGTAAGATTAAGTTTAAAATTTTCTTTTCAAAGATTGCGGCTTTGATGTAAGCTGCCTTTCTTTCTCTATGTGTTGCTCTATTATCAAATCCCAAATATTCTCTCAATTGCACGGGGTCAAGCAAAACCTAAGATTCTGAACTGATGATCAAGCCTAGTAGATTGTTTAACTTAATTATATATATACTTGCTATTTTTTCCGTTTTTTTCTTTATTAGTATTTTTCTGAATATCTGGGTTGATATGGGATTGAAAGGTTATTTCTACTGGTTCTTCGGAATCAAGAATCTTAGGGATGACATAAGTTTCTTGCAACAGATTTTATAAAGTAATTAACTGTAAGTTATACATTTTTTATGTTTTTTTTTTGATTTAGAAATATTAATTAAAAATTAAGACTCGTGGGTGAGGCTGGTAGCAATTAAAGCATTTTTGTATCTGTCCCGTAAATATTAGATGTCGTCATGTACGCCACTGGCAAACTACTATATCGGGTTCCAATAATCATGCGAGGAATTTAAGCTCATTATGCGCTTATATTATAGACACAGCGATATTTTGAACCTTTCTACTATTAGATTGACATGCTGATGAGAAGCCAGATTATACGTTAGTTCTCGTTTCTTCGCGGCCATTCGGAAAGGATAGAGACCATTTGCCCGCGTTGAATACAAGATTTCGAAAACCTGGCAGAAGGACGGAAAGGAAATCACCAACTGCAATACGAACCCTGCTTAAAGGAATGATTTTCACCACCGTTGCCATGGATACATCTCCCCGAATT